>JALLBH010000380.1:0-43371 GCA_036940005.1 Skeletonema menzelii | reverse complement strand
ACTAGCCAAAATTTTTATACCCAGGGGGGGGTATAGTTCGCGGTAGGTCCCTGTACAACTACATACTCCTTTTCTCTATCTAACTCTATCTCACAGCTATCACAGATCACAGCCATCGATCACCATCGATCACGTCGGATCGATATGCTACTGTTTGTGCCATCCTCATCCACCACGATACAACAAAGAGGCTGCTTGTCATGCCCGTCTTTATCAATAATGCAGATGATTATCTGGGTCCAAGCCAGGCCTGTGTGAACCCTCTGTTCACAGCTCCGGCGCCCGCTGCTAGCTCTGTGGAATCCAAAGAGCCATCCCTCGAAGATCTTGGAAAATCGGATGCAACAACAAAGTCGTCTGACGACGTGGAATTGTCTGCAGGCTTGGTATCAGCAAAAGTAGCTCCTAGACGTCGTAAGCAGCCGCGGCATGTCCCTCGTATCACCTATGAAGACAAGGCAACAAAATCAAACAATCTTGACCGCAAATCTGTTCGGATTGAAAGCAGTGGAGACAAAAGCAGCAACGAAAATAAATCACTTGACGTCATCGATTCAACAACTTATACAACATCAATCAAGAAAAAAGCTACAGTCACTCTTTCTGATTGCCTTGCATGCTCGGGATGTGTTACATCCGCAGAAGCGGTACTTATGGAGCATCACTCCATTGAAAAACTGAAAGAACTGTGTACGCAACAAAAACAGTCTGGAAAACACAAGAAGATCGTTTTTACAATATCACCTGCATCTTTGAGTGATTTATACCGTCATTTATATTTAGAGGAGCATGACACTAATGATAGCTCTACAAAATTACCGAGTAGGCAATGGCTACTGTCAAAGCTCTCTGCATTTTTGCAAAATGAATTTGGTGCTGAAATGGTGATTGATGGAACATTACCGCAAACAATATCTTTGCTGGAGTCGGCATCTGAGTTTTGTTACCGCTATAAGAAGAGTATGTGCCGAAATGAAGGCGTAGATTCAGTAGTCAGCCGGGAATTGCCTTCGATTGCGTTATCCTCGACACAAACACGGTTCATCAACAAAATGTCGGATAAAGGGAAGAATGACGATGATAAAACGTTGACAGAAGTGACCGTTGTCAACCATCCACCTGGTCTCATTATTGAAGAAGATGACAAAGAAAAGACACAAACGGCAACTCTGAAGGCTCCATCACTCCCGATGTTGTCATCCTCGTGTCCCGGGTTCGTTTGTCTCGTCGAAAAGACAGCCTCAGCAGCCGTTCCATTATTGTCCTCGGCAAAAAGCCCGATGGCAGTGGCAGGAACTTTGATAAAAACTGGCATATGTAATAAAGAAATTGAGGCGAAACGAGAATTATTTCATGTCGCCATCATGCCTTGTCATGACAAAAAGCTAGAAGCCGGAAGAGGCGACTTTTCTTGGGAGCAGCAAACCCTGCTCAATTATGGCAATGCGTTTCAGAATTTCGAAACAATAAATGAGTCAAATGGAGGGATAAAGAGTGAAGAGCTTGTGCATGAAGTCGATATGGTGCTGACGACGGGTGAGCTATTGGAAGTTCTGACCGAATCAGTAAGCAAGGGAACGAAATCAAATGAAACAAACGCCTCCTCTGTTCAGTCAATTCGATGTACATTGGACGGGCTCAAAGATGCTGCAGCGGATGATCTTGTACTTTTACAAAGCGAAGCAGAGCACCTTGTTTCTGAGAATAGAGAACAGGATGCTGAGCTTTTTGGGTCTGGTTCTTATGCAGATTATATCTTTCGTTATGCTGCTTGGGATTTGTTCAAGTGCAGATTGCCTTTTGATGAGCCTGTACCTTGGGCAGATTCGTCTCAAACAAACAATCCTACAAATAATACTGGAAACTCAGGTGGTGTGATTCGGCGCCGTCGTAAGAGACCTGATATTTCGGGCGTGCGTGAAGTATCTCTGTACAAGCACATGGATGGAACATTTTCGTGCTCGAAACCCAAAGATGTTTCGTCAGCAGAACCTGTCTTGAAATTTGCGACGGCATATGGCTTCAAGAACGTGCAGACAGTTCTTCAGAGCTTGTCTAAGAAGCCGACTTCATTGGGCAAACGCAGTGATTGTCATTACATAGAAATAATGGCTTGTCCATCAGGCTGTCCTAATGGAGGAGGACAAATCGGTGCTAATGGACGTAGAGAAACACCTCGTGAAACTAAGGAACGTGTGAGGAAAGTAGTCCAAACAGTTCCTCGTGTTAGTCCACAGGAAGGGCGCCTACCGTTTTATTATGGAAGCAATGAGCCATTCAGTCAAACGGCTAGAAGAATTCTTCATACATGCAATCATATTGTACCCGAGTTGGAGCTTTCAACAGGAGCTAGTGCTGGTGTTGCAGTGAATGCTACGAAGTGGTAAACATCTAATTCAGTACTTTTAATCCTACATTGAATGCATGGAGCCTCGCCCTTGGATTACCCAGCAACATTCTCACTCTAAAGAGCCCAGCCAGCGATACCAAATGCAGCGATGGCAATCACCCACGAGATGCTTGCTTGCCCAGCAGCAGGATTAGCCTGAATATCGAACCCGTCAACTGCCGCAGAAGCCCTGACAATGGCAGTTGCTTGCTCCGGAAGAGAACTCAAATCTGTATCTTCAACAAAATCCTCCGTTCCACCATCTTGAGACGAACTGCTACTTTCCGAACCTTCTTCGTCAAAACTACTCTCCGAACCTTCTTCGTCAAAACTACTCTCCGAACCTTCTTCGTCGTAAGCACGGATGCGGTCAATTCCTACCAATTCGTCAATAGTCTTACCATCACAACAAGCACAGGTTAGGACTTGCTCCTTGAATGCGTCGACCTTTGCCTCCATCTCAGCTTTCGCTGCAAGCTTTTCGTCCTCGGACATAATGACTGCATCACAGCCCGTGACTGAGTCAGGACATACGAAGTCTGAATTGCACGCAGACTCGACCTCCTGTTGAAGCTTGGCAAGCATGAGCTTTCCTCGACTACCCACACCGTCATGGTCGTATCCCACCAATTCGTCAATAGTCTTACCATCACAACAAGTGCAGGTTAGGACTTGCTCCTTGAAAGCGTCGACCTTTGCCTCCATCTCAGCTTTCGCTGCAAGCTTTTCGTCCTCGGACATGTCCCACCAAGATAACATAGGCCTCTCAGGCTTTTCAATGACTGCATCACAGCCCGTGACTGAGTCAGGACATACGAAGTCTGAATTGCACTCAGACTCGACCTCCTGTTGAAGGTTGGCAAGCATGAGCTTTCCCTTCCCTCGACCGCCTTGACCACCCTGCTGGTCCCAGTGAAGCAAGCGAGCCGATGCCGATTCCGCAGCAGAGATTAGAAGAGCTGCAATGGTAACATAGGATAGATTCATTTTTACGATTGGTATGCTGAGTGTACGAGAGAGATTTTATGAGATCTACATGAGTGTATGTTATCAAGGGTTTGTGAAGATGACCAAAACGTGGACTAGGAACAAGGTTCTTCTCTCGATGAGAGTTCGAGAAGTTTCTTCCAGAATCACTTTCCATTTTGTGAGAAAGGTGTCACCATTTCCTCGCCTCCCTTTGCTCCTCCTTCTCCTCTTTGACCTTTGCCACTTGCCCTTTCATTCACTTTCAACTCTCCAACTTCCTTGTTGAATCCACTGTCACTCCCCGTCGGAACCGCTTCGTTACATACATCAAAATATCAGCCATGTCATCAGGAATTGCACGAGGGCGTCTATCAGAAGTGAGTTACCAATGGTTTGTGCAATTTTCGTCAAAAATGGATCAAATTCCATTTATTTGATGAGTTTTGGTGTAGGTTTAATTTGATGTCATTTTTTCGGCTATCAGGGTTGAACTGGGCTGAATGGATACTGTTTGATGCAACACAGTGGCATCTTGCGATATGAATATTCATCTACCTTTTTTATCTATTTATGACGGCCCTTACTCATTAATATTGGCGTCTACAAAATTCGTTACCAATAGGAGCGCAAAGCATGGCGCCGTGATCATCCTTTCGGATTCTACGCCCGTCCAGTGTCCAAGGGGGATGGATCCACCAACCTAATGACTTGGGAGACTGGAATTCCTGGGAAAGAGGGCACTGATTGGGAGGGTGGTGTATACAAGGTCATGTTAGAGTTCAGTGATGAGTACCCATCCAAGCCACCCAAGTGTAAATTTGTGCCACCTCTTTTCCACCCAAACGTGTAAGTTCTATGGTATTATGTGCATGCTCCTATCCAATGTACGTGATCCATTCGTCAACTGATATAATACGTCTATTTCATATTGTACTTGGTTAATGCAACTGTCAATATATTATAGCTACCCATCTGGCACAATCTGCTTGAGTATCTTGAACGAAGAGGAGGGATGGCGTCCAGCAATCACAGTCAAACAAATGTTGTTGGGCATCCAAGACTTGCTGGATACACCAAACCCCCAAAGTCCTGCCCAATCAGAGGCTTACAATCTTTTCATCCATAACAAAGCTGAGTATAAGCGACGAGTGAAGGCGGAGGCACGAAAGAATACTCCTAGCTCGTAAATGAGGCAAATTTTCATTGTAACTTGTGGTCAGTTGTCGTCTTTCGGGTTCAGCACACAAAATTTCAAGTGAGATACTGACACTGCAATGATTCTCAATGCAGTGGATGCGCACAATGATCAAAGGTAATGCGGGGGAGGGGGAACTTTCAAGTAATTTAGTAATGACTTTATTTTTCATGTATCATGTACCATCTACTGCGATGAACAATTTGTAGCATGCCATGGTAATGACAGTGCTCTAAAACTTCAGCAAAAGATTTCTCTGTTTTTCATCGCTCGTATTTACAATACAAACCAACTTGAAATGGTACAGTCACCTCTTAAAACGATTATTATATATAGAAAACAATGCTCGAAGAACGCCACTCATTATACAGATAAAGTAGCGGCAGGTTGGTAAGTGAGCCCGTCTGGGTCTGAATCTGGGACGGTCTGATAACCATTCTTTCCTCCGTCAACAGTAGCATCCCCTGACCCATCCATATTTGTAGTGAACCGACTTTGTAAAATGTACAACATCAAAGCCAGAATGGCAACCTCCGACCAATGTTTCAAAAGGATGTACGCGTCCCAAAGAGTATGAGAAAACACCTCTGCTACCGTCCCATATTTATGCCAATACACGACGAGCATCACTGCAAAAATGGTCTCTATAAAGGCACGGGTAAAGAAGAATAGGTTCCCTGTCACCGTAATCCACACAATTCGTTTTACCTGCGATTCAGTTGACACTTGGTTGATGGCTCCCAATGTCTTGAGCACTGTTCGAAATCTATGGGAGAATATGGTTATCTCGCAAACACATACGAGACTAACTAATGATAGAGTGACGGCATTTACCAAAATCATTCCCTCGGTGGAGTAATTTTTCATCAAGAAGAGTGTCGCATTCAAAATTTGAACAATGAGAAGCACCGACACAAGAACCAAGAAGGTCACCATTGGCTTACTCCTACGCGCACCGGGGTAGAAATACTTCTTCAAAATATCTGCCCAATACACCAAAATAAGAATAAATATACTAAAGAGGCAGAGAGATCCGGCGCCAACGAGTAGGATTTCAAGAAACTTGAGAACCCATTCGGGGTGATTGGGATCAAATGCCATGACTGCGTGGGGTGTGTAGTATGGTGACCAGAAGGTGCTGGGGACAATCAACCATATTGTTCGGAGAGTAGCTGTTAGTAGAATGAGGCTGTAGAATGCTGTGACTACAGTTGTTTCTGCTCCACCTTGTGACCTACTGTATGACATGCTGTCAATGGAAAGATATATAATAAATAAGTTAGAGGCGCCACAAGAGAATTGCACAAATATAATGATAGAAGATGATAGATCTGAACTCACCGCTTAGCGGCAATGATGGCAGTTGCTAAAAAGGCCACACCTAAAGTCGCATCACTATAAAATTCAAACGTCGTCTCGGGGATCTGCGACGTCACAAGCCCGAGTGCTCTATGCAACGGAGACGCCGACATGATGATATGTATGGTATCACTCAGTCCTTTGATGCTGATAGTATTCACTCATTGAGAAGATCCACATTGTAACGGCGCCAGAGCTTTCTGAGAGAGGTTTCCGCTTCCCCCTCTTTCTGAAGAAGGCTTTTCTCTTCTCGAAACTGACCCAAATTCAAATAAGATGTACCATGGGCTTCCATCTCGATCGCGTGGGTTGTGCGAGATGCAATGGCGGGAAGCGAAGCTTGTAGGAGTATGTAGCTCCTCCGCCACAGCTTTCACTCATGCCGGCCTCATCACGCATCATGCATTGGTTGGCAGTTGAATATCGTAGCTGAACCATTTAGTGCTCTCCAACAGATACTAACCATGGCATTTGGAGGTCGCGGAGGAGGAAGAGGTGGCCGTGGTAGCGGTGGCCGCGGAGGAGGCAACAGTGGAGGAGGAAGAGGCAGCGCCCAACCACGCCTCCAACTCTGTCGTAACTTTGCCTCTGGAAATTGCACACGAGGGGACAAATGTAGCTTTGCCCACGTTGTGAAAATGCATGCTGTTACGGAAGCATCCGATAAAAATCAAGATGCGAAACAGAATTTTAGTAGAGGTTACACTGGGCAGAATACGAAAACGAAAGATAAGCATAAAGTCACAAGTGTGTCGGTTTGGGAGACAAATGGACAAATCAAACTGTTTACTGGATCACATGATGGGAAATGGCGGTTGTGGAATGCCGCACCCGCTGCCAATGGAAGTGTTACGCTAACGCAAGAATTTGAGCACTTCGTTGGGGGGCCGGTGGATACAGTTCATATAGCAGCACACTACTTCTTTTGCGGATTTGAGGCTTCTCCGATTGAATGTCCAGATGCCAAAGCGGGTATGGTCCACAGTTGGAATTTGAATGCTGCGCAAGACCCTCCTATGGAACTGTGGATGAGTCCCATGGCTAAATATGCAGGATCGGGTAGGATACGAAGTTTGTGGACAACTGCTGATGGAAGTGTGTTCAGTGGCGGATCTGATGGAATTATTCGCCAATGGGCATTCAATCCAACTGGTGGACCAAATGGAACACCCGGCTTTTCTTTGGTGAAAAGTATGAGTGGTCACTTGGGTGCTGTGACTGGCCTGGCACTTGTGGGCACTATGCTTTGGAGTGGTGGGATGGATGGAACACTCCGATTATGGAATGTTGAGTCAGGCGACCAAGCTCATCTCATTCCTGCAGTCAAAAAAGATGGGGCCAATAGTTCACCTGGACATCATTCAGGTCCAGTTACTGGTCTGTTACCGTTTGAAGCACCAAACAATCAGGGTTCCTTTGTCTTTAGTTCTTCGTTAGATGATACTGTGAAAGTTTGGAATGCTACCAACGGGGAGTGCGTCGCATCAGAATCACACGGACAGGGCGTCACCTCGATTGCACTTACCGCTGATCCAAAGGGAAATCCGCTTCTCTTATGCGGCTTGTTTTATGGAGATATCATGATTCGAGGAACAATATCCAATCCTCCACTGGTTCTACTTCTCAAACTTTCACATCAATATGTTGGTGTTGGGCACGAGCTTGGTCCTGTGAATGATATACAGTCTGGTCCAGGAAACACGTTCTATGCTGTTGCAGATGATGGAAAGTTGACGGTGTGGCAAATTACAGGAGATTTTGGCTTGTAACAAAGCCATAGATCAGCAACAAGTGCTGTGGAAACTTTATATTGAATCATTCTCTCACGTCGCACCAGTTCTCCTCTCCCCTCTCCACAATAATCGGTCATCATTAATATTAACAAGATCAAGATCTTTTATCATTGTTTACGGGAGTGGTAGCAAAGTGTCTCTGTAATTTCTAGTACATAGGTATTGCCACTATCTTCCCCCATTTGTTTGCTCCAAACTACCAACAATAGCAAACTGCATTCAGCCTCTTATCTTCAAGGCTTCTTCAAGGCATGTTAGCCCCCAAACTGCTGCATTCTTTGTAGCATGTGCCCGTCACGCATGTTGTTGGCTGTTGCATCTATCACTACCTACTTGACCCAGCTTCGGACCATGGCCGGCGCGGGTAGGCGACTCTCCTTGCTAAAATAATCTCCGTTCTGTTGCAAGCAAGCTAATAACTCTGCAGGCGTGCTCTATCAGCTAGATAGTGTCGCCGGCTGAAGTTCTGAATTGTTATTGTTCAGAGACAGATCTTAAAAGGATGACACCCCAAAAGAGACCAATTTGGATTGCAGAGGGTGATTCCCCTTTGGGCGATGATTCCGCTACATATGGACGCTGTTCCAATGTCTCTTCAAGATACGAAAAGATTGGTCGAATAGGCGAGGGGACTTATGGAGTTGTATACCAGGCACGTGACAAGCAAACTCGTGACATTGTGGCTCTAAAACGTTGCCTTGCACATAATGAGTCAAGCGACGGCTTTCCCACCACAACATTGAGGGAAATTACGTTGCTGAAGGAAATAAGCGGTGATCATCCGCATATTGTCTCACTAAAAGATGTTACCGTCTCTTCAAGCCGAGCAGGTGTGTTCTTAGTATTTGAATATGCGGAGCACGACCTGGCCACACTTGTTGATAGTCATTACAAACAGCATCAATCATCTCCCTTTCGGGAAAGTGAGGTGAAGAAGCTTATGCAACAATTGCTGGACGCAATCAAGTTTCTTCATTCACGATGTATCATTCATCGTGACTTGAAGTGCTCGAACCTTTTGTACAATCATCGAGGAGAGCTCAAAATTGCTGACTTTGGCCTGGCAAGAAGAATAGGAAGAGACAACGTCTTCAACGACCTCTCTAAACCGTGCAACCTCACACCGAAAGTGGTTAGCCTGTGGTATCGTCCACCGGAATTGCTGCTTGGACTAGAAAGGTACGATCAAGGCGTAGATAACTTTGGCGCAGGTTGCATAATGGGAGAGCTGCTATTGGGTAGGCCAGTGATGGATGGTAGGAATGAGATGGATCAAATACAGAAGATGTTTGACTTCCTTGGGCCTCCTAATGAAGATGAATGGCCTGGTTTGAAACGAATGCCAGTGTTTAGAAGTGGCGAGATCGAGCTACCGAAACAATGGCACAGCAGGAATACAGGCAAGCACATGCTTGATGTATTCAGACGGTGGAGGAGAACCACTGGGATCAAACTATTGAGTGGATTACTGAAATACAATCCCAATGATAGATGGAAGGCTTCAGACGCCTTGAACGCCGGTTGGTTTACAGAAATACCACTTCCAACTGCGCAGATTCTGATGCCGACGTTCCCCACAAAACACAACAAGACTCCATAGAACTGCTTGAGACAGTTTATTTTAGACATGCATACTTATTAAAAATCCATCCTACACGAACACCTCTTTATCATACACAGATGTCCGTAGTCCCACTTCGGCTTCAAAACACCGAAAACTCATCAGTATAATTATGAATCTCCTCCATTGCGAAACAAACTTATCCAACTTCTTTCAGCTTTGTTTCTTTTTTCAACTCTCTTACCTTCCGCCGGCTCTTCCAGGTGTACCCGGTCTTCCGTATCCCGATCTTTGTTGCTGAGCACTTGCTGGCTTCAAAATTTGGAAAGAGCACATGAGAGTATCATCAACCGTCATCATCGCCCCAGCATTGTCAAACTCTCCACAGTAGTTGGGCGCCGAGAACACCGTCACAAGTTCTCTCCCCGCGAAAAACTCATACCCGTCTTCCACAACCTGGTGAGCACGGACTACAAGATCAAGATCATGACGACGAAGGAATTGACGCACAACATCGCCACCGAATGTGAAAGACACACCGCGGTCATTCTCATTCCAACCAGTAATAGATGGGTCAGGATCGGCCCAAAGAATGTCGCAAAGAAGACCAGTGTCTGGAACATCACATGGCCTTGCAATATTCGCAATCTGTTCCATATGGCTGAGCTCCGGACTCAAACCACCATGCATACAGATGATTTTGTCATCAATAACGGCAGTACAGGGGAGGCAGTTAAAAGTATTGCAGAAAGCCTTCCACAGCTTCACACTGAAACGACGACGACACTCATCATAGAAACCGTAGATCCTGTTGATCCCGGCACACTCATGGTTACCTCTGAGGATGAAGAAATTTTCCGGGTACTTGATCTTATAAGCGAATAACAAACATACGACTTCGAGAGATTGCTTTCCTCGGTCAACGTAGTCACCAAGGAAGAGATAATTGGCCTGTAGAGATGAACAAAAAAGTGGAGGTGAGAAAACAGCAACATAAAGCCACAAGAAGAAGAACAAAACACCACCTGCGTACCTCGGGTGGGAAGCCTCCGTATTCAAACAACCGTAAAAGATCAGTGTATTGACCGTGTATATCCCCGCAAATCTTTATGGGAGCCCCCAACTCTAAAAGCATAGGTTGACTGAGCAACACTTCTCTAGCTTGATTACAAAGGTTGGTGGCATCCTGAACGCTTATATCTACGGGCGTCCCAGGCTTTTTGTTCCTAGCCGACAAAAGGTTGTCGATTATGCCATCAATCCATGACTCGTCCGGAGCATTGTTATTTTGACGCAGCATATTTCAAACGTCCTATATATGTAACCGAATTGCTCCCTGAAGTACCAGATGATTTACTTTGTCAAATTCGTCAACATGAAATCAATTGATAGTCTCCGTCGCAATTCTGAAAGAGGGAGAGAAGAGAGAGACGGTGCGAATATTATGTGAGTCTAAATACGGGCAATAAATAAAAGACGAACATAGCAGTTGGTGCAATAATCATAGCCATCCGTCCTATAAAATATCATAACCCGAAGGGGGTTGGTGTTGGTTCACCAGCGAGCAGTCCGGGCAGGCGCCCACATTGGCCGTCGAAAGATAGCTGTTAGTAAGTAGCCCTCGACACAAACCCCCGACAAATTTATCTTTCTGATGATAATTGCCTCAAAGTTGGGTGGCTAGAAACGTGGCTTCCACTTGTGACTAGATCCTCTACTCTATGGCCCCGGGTCTTGGGTCATTGGCGACCGCCGCCATAATGGGCCCTCGAGGCTAAATTGGATGTAATCAGCTAGAGTTCATCTGGGCACCCCCAAGACCGTTGGTAGATCGTGACGATCATTATTCATCATAAATGCGATAATAACCGCCAATCACACCAATTATTGTGGAAACGTTGGTCATGCTCTGATATTATTGGGCTTCAACTGTCCGTGGGGTGCCTCCTTCTCGCCAGCCATCCACTACTTCCCTCCTCTAGCCAACGCCGCTAGCTACAACTAATAATAATCAAGAAGATATTTTTATTATTCACCGTGCCGTATTATTTCTCCGCCGCTCTGCATTGACAAAGCAACGGCCTATGTATTCCTTACCTCCATCCAAGCTGCATGTGGCTTGGGGTGACAGTGATAACGTCCGTCAACCACCAAATTTTTGCGTTTTGCCTCTTTGCCCTTCACACAAGTACCTGTAGGAAATATGTACCAGAAGATTCTTACAATTGAGGAATTAGTATCGTACCCCTAAATACTGTTGCACCAAGAAGGGAAGAGTCTTGACAAACAGAAGAAAGTCTCTGATGGCAGGTTCAGGTACAACGCTTATTTACCCCAGCTACGATACTTATTAGAGCTCATGCCAAAAAAAATTCAAAAATTCCTTTGGAATCTTCCCACGCACCGCCCGACGAGGAAGTGTTTTAGTGTGACCTCTTTCTCTTGCCTCTTGCTCAATGATAGATCAAAAGGAAAGAACGAAGATAGCCTCTCCGCAAAGTAAGGCCCTGTCAATACTCTGAAATAAAAGCCTATATTCTCGAGAGGTGTCGTGGCAGCAGAGAAGTCGCATCTTGAGCTCTTATTTCAAACTAAAAATGAACATGAGACGTGCTCTTCTTGCTTTAGCAGCGATTGATGCTGCTGTTGCTCAGTTTACCACGACCGCTCCAACTATTTCTTTGTCGACAATGGCGTTCAATACAACGTCACCATCTCCAGCACCAAGCCTGCCTCCAACCAAGTCTCCATCAAACTCACCGACATACGCTCCGTCAGATCCTCCAACAAATGCTCCATCAAACACACCGTCAAACTCGCCGACAAATGCTCCGACAAAATCACCGACAAACTCACCGTCAAATGCCCCAACAACTTCATTTCCAAGTTTGTCCCCAAGCGGAAGCAGTGCGCCATCTGCTCCGCCTACCCGATCTTCGCAGCCGACGCCCGTTCCAACAATATCATTCCAGCCAACTGCCAAACCATCGGCATCGCCATCTCTGGAACCTACTCAATCGAATTATCCTTCCTTCGTGCCTACTGTGTCAGCTGCACCATCAGGTACTCCATCTGTACAGCCAACGGCAGCCCCAATAATTCCACCATCCGCTGCGCCGTCCTTGGAAGAAGTGATTGAAGTTCTTTCCGAGTACAAACAAATTCTTGATGTAACCGAAAATTTCGATCGAACCGACGTTGATAGGTTCTGCCGCATTTATAATTCGTACACAAATCAATTTGGATATAAATTGGGCGACCCTCCAATATCTACGAAATGCACGGTGAAGGATCAATTTATTGGTTACACGAGGAGAAGAAAATTATCGTTTTGGGGCAGGTTACGAAGAAGATTTTTACAGGAAGAGACAAACAATTACACCCTCATCATGAATTTTTTCATGAAGTATTCAACAAAGGTGGGCGTGTACAATTTGGATAACTACAATGCATACTTTACTGAATTTGTCAATTCAAACACAACAAAAGTATTGGATGATATGCTACTGTTGCGGTTGCCAGTTTTGAATGTCTCCGAAGTGGTCGAGCTTGAAGAAGTCAGTCCTACGAATGAGCCAACAGTGGCTCCACAGACTGAGGCACCGGTGCATCGAACTGACGTACCTTCCACGGCGCCTTCGTCGTTAGTGGTACCTACCAATCCGAACCCAGACAGCACTCAAGATAGCTTTGTGTTGGGTTTGTCATTGGGTCTTAGTGGAGCGTTTGCCGTTGCGGCATTTGTTTTCATTTACTATCGACATGTAGAGAATCAGAAACAAAAGGATGAAATCATCAAACGTGAACTCTCGGGGGACAACAATGATATGGACATTGCTGGGGTAGTGGGGGATTCGATGGAGGTAAAAGTTGGTGATCATAATGGTGTTTTGAGCCAAGATGATATTACCAATGATGGCGTCTCTGATAATGATGATGGTATCAGCCAAGGTGTAGTGCGTGAAACCAATGCTTCATTACAAATACAATCATCTCCACCAAGGACTGGGTCAGCATACGACATTGAAAGTGGGCCACCTTCATTGAACACTGCTGTTTCTTCGTCTGTAGGGGATCCCCCAGTTGCAAACCCTATGGCTTATGGAACTATAGACTCTATCTTTTCACAACGAGTTTCTCAGTCTCAAGGTCAATATCAAGAGAGCTTCCAGCTTCACGCTCCAGCAAATCTTATGATGGCTGATGGATCGTTTAGCTCGGATTCTGAAGACGAGCTTGGTAACCCTTCCGCTATGGATGGGAGCATTGATGAATTAGATAACTACAAGAATAATGATCTTGAAATTTTGAGAGATGCCGTTGAGGAGGCTGTTGAAGATGTTGAAGGGATGCTCAGCCTGGCTATGACTAGGGCATTGACCGAGGGTGACGATGCACAACTGCCATGGGATTCAGAGGATAGTGGATCTATTGAGGCTAGTTGTTTGTTCGAAACCTATGATTGGTTAAAGAGAAACGAAGAGTCGCCGTTAGATACAAGGTCAGTTGGGCTTCTTTTGCTTTTCGTTCCTGCCATGTCATCTTGTTGCCTCTTCTCACATGTGCGTCGATTTGTTTTGTTTTAGAAATGAATTCTTCCAAGAAGTCATGAACAATGTCGTCATTACTGTTTTGTTTGGACTAATGCATCCGTTAGAGGCAGCCCAACTAGCCCATGGGATCGCCACAGTTATCGGCCTTCCATTGTTGAAAGAGTTGCCAAAGAAAACCCTTGTCATCACTGGAATGCGCAAGACTACCGATGTTGATCGCGGTCAGCATGTCATTTTGTCGGCCTTTGAAAGGTTTGGACCAATAGAGCAAGCAGCGATCGCCCCCAATAATCGTGGCTTTGGGTTCGTACGCTTCTCCAAGCCAAAATCAGTTCAACGAGCATTAGATAAGTATCGCGTGGCTGAGATTGAAATACAGAATGTGAGCGTGTCGATAAAGACTCTTGAAAATACCACGCCAGCAAG
This sequence comes from Skeletonema menzelii, assembly GCA_036940005.1. Taxonomy (NCBI): domain Eukaryota; phylum Bacillariophyta; class Thalassiosirophyceae; order Thalassiosirales; family Thalassiosiraceae; genus Skeletonema; species Skeletonema menzelii. Next base: position 29,126 of record JALLBH010000380.1, on the reverse strand, counting down.
AGAATGATGAGATATCGTAGGAGATTTAGATCGGCGTAGGTTTTAATAAGTATAATAAAATAACTCGTAGACTTGACAACTTTTCGTTCTACCATAATAACTAAGAAACGTACTTGCTTGATTCCCTCTCAAACGCACTCTCAACCTGAACAAGACCCTGCACAAATGGGTGATCTGCATGCCCAGCCTTCAAAGCATTCAAATAAGGGTCTAAATCCGCAGGTTTTTTCCCCGTGTGTTGCCCACAAACAACAATATTTACCAACGCATCAGCATCATTCATTCCCCCAAATTCCTCTGACAGCGCTTCTTTCAAATTACCCTCGGCAGCTTCGTACTTCCCTGCAACCATATTGGCCACCGCCATACAATTCAAAAGCATGATGCTAGGTCCATACTGTTCTGAAAGCCCACCAAAAATATGAACTGCATCCCCACTTGTACTCGATCCCTTCGCAATAGCAAGATAGGCAGCCGCCAACTGTGCCAAAATGGAATCTTCATCCGCCTGCTTCAGTAAATTAAACGATTCATTGGCCAGATCAAGTCGATCAATCTTAATGTAGATTTGAACACACATGGCTAGATGCTCCATGGTCAGGCCGTGGTGGACACATTGGAGCGCCTCACGGAGGAGATTGGCCTGGAGATAAATATGACATGCCGTCAGTTGTGCAGAGGTATTGGATGCCGCCTCTGGATTTGACATGAGGGCTTTGAGGTTGTCTACTACCGATGGACGTGCCTCTAGTGATGAAGACAGGTACATGGCATGAAGAGCCAACGCTTGCATGGAAAGGGGCTTATCCATTCCACTGCCATCCGCAATGACCTTGTCGTAATTACCGAGGGCGAGTTGGGCGCGGAGGACGAGTTCTTCGCGTTCAGATTTTAGATGAGGAGGCATTGGGCGTCGTGCGGCCTGTCGGGCCTCATCGAGGGAGAGGGCGTAGTGACCGAGCCAGTACTGTGCTCGGACGGTGTAGAGTTCATCAGGTTCGCTCATGGTTGTTATCTATTTGTTGGATTTTTTGGATTTGAAGAATTGAAGAGTGATCGAGGATCATTATTTTAACGCCTCTTCAACTGTCACAGAAGATGGAGGAATCTATTGCAATTTGCAACGCAATGCTTACGTCGGTGCGTAGTTGGAGACCTTTGCCAGGCAGCCTTCATAATAGAGATTGGACTTATACAATAGAATCTTCTAGATATTAACCTATAAACGTCTTCATCCTTTAAGAAGATATCATTAGTTCGCTCCAACAGGAGTATCCTTAGCAGGTTTGTGACTTTCAGGCAAAGCATCCGCGATAGTACTCCAAACCTCCTCCAATAGCTCATCATCTGATTTCCCTTCGGTCGAGATGGGTTTTCCAACCTTCACAACGCCCTCAGGGCGGCTCCATCTTGATGGCTTGGCAGGAAATGCATAATCCAATGGCTGCACCTTATCCGCGTAATGAATAGAAATGGGTACAATCGGAGCTCCAACCGTCTGAGCCATCTTGAATGCTCCCTTCTTAAAACTTCCCATTCGACCAGTCTTGGATCGTGTTCCTTCGGGAAATGTGACAAGATTCACTCCATCTTTCATGTATTGCACGCCAGCTTTGTAAGCAACCATTTGCGACCTGCGATTGGTACGGTCAAGCGCAACGTGACCAGCCACCATGATTGCACGACCAAGAATTGGTACTTTTTTCAACTCAGCCTTTGCAATGAATTTGTAGTTTCGGAAACCTAATACACGGCACACATACGGAATGTCCATCCAACTGGCGTGGTTGGCAACATACATTGCTGGTTTGAGGCCCTTCTTTTTGCCATTTTCATCAACCTCTCGTAAAGCTTCCAAATTTTCAAGACCCTCAACTTTGGGCCACATTCGAAACAAAGTGAAACTAATCAAACCCCAAATGTAACCTATGTTGATTGGAATGCGTCGGAATGGATCAATTTTCTTACCAAGAATATCACCAGGGAGCATGGAACTAATTTTCCTTGAAAGCGCATAGAGCATCAACATTGGGTACCAGAATATAATGCCCCATGCCACTTCCCAAAGACCAAATATAGCACCGAATATATTGATTTTGAGTTTCCCCAGTGTTATCGCTTCAGAGGGGTGTACAAAAAATGATCGATAAGATAAGGATATATATATATCTTTGCTTGTTGACTACATCGATCAATACACACATGATATGTTAGCTCACTTACCAGGTCCATAATTAATGTTATAGCTTTCTCCAGCAGTGGAAGCGACACTAGTACTGCTAGTAGCAACATTATCACCAACATTATTTATTCCCAATCCAACCGAGTTTCCAACAGATAGATGAGAAGATGCTGCAGCGGATGAGAACAACTTGGAAGATTGCAGTGATGGTCTCCCGTTGATGCTGTGCGGCCGCGGCCCTGAGACTAACGCATTAGCGCTGTGTGCAGCAGATAGCAGAATGATGGCAGCGGAGGAAAACTTCATGGTGAACAACAATACAACCTGGGAAATTTCATTGCTTGCAATGCTACTGTTTTGTCGACATCGACAACAGCAATTGCGGCCACGCACGCGTCGGTCCTCTTCTCATCTCCATTTCCTTCCTCTCACTTTCGACATTCGCCAAAAGAGAAAAGAGAACATCACAATCACAAGCTAGATTCGAGCGATGATGGATGATGATGATGTTTTATTGGTGCACACAACAGAATAGTACCATACTGCAGAATACTGAAGAACTTTCTAGGTCTCTAGGGCAAGCTAAACATACTTACATCATGGAACAAGACGGAGCAATAGTCTCGATCCTGCGACGTCGAGCAGTCAATGAAAATTCTACTCTGTCTGTATCAAACGCCAATTCTTCTTCCAATGGCAACGGGAGCAGCGTCAGTAACTACGGAAACATTGACGAGATCGAAACCATCATTCAAGAATATACGACAGCATGTCAAATTTATGGATGTGCCGACAGAATCAACCCCGGAGTTTTGACGACCTTTCGTTTCCGACTACCATCATTACGAGTATCAGGAGCATTTTTCGATGCCGACATGCTAGCTCTCGTAGAGGTCTTACTCCATCATGTCAATGGGGCACTTTCCTACATTCGTAGATTGGATTTCAGCGTAGCTGCCAAAGAGGGGAGGAGTTTCGGAAAGAAGGGTATACGCTCCCATGGAGCATATGCATTATCCAAAGTGTTGCAGATGTCGTTGCATATTGAAGAAGTGTTTTTGCCCAAGAGTCGAATTGGACCGTACGGTGCATCAGCTATATTTTGTGCTGCCAAGGAAAACAAGGCACTTAAGACTTTGTTGATGAGAGGGTGTAGAATTGGAGAACGGGGAGCGTTTGCGTTAGTTTCGCATATATTAATGAATGATGATGCAAGCAAAAGTGGTCTGAGGGAAATTGATTTGTGTGTTAACCAAATTGGTTTCTATGGAGTCTTTGCTATTGAAAAGGGCTTGAAAAATAGAAGAGAACGACTCAAGGCACAAGGTGTTGATGACGATGATATTTTAATTGATCTGGAGGGCAACTTAATTTTTCAGGAAGTCATGAATTGTGTCACTCATGGGATGGGAATACTTCTAGGAACAATTGGGACATTTTTGTTGGCTGAGAAAGTTGAAGGAATGGAACGTCGTTACAAAGTGTCTTGTGCGGTGTACTCAACTTCACTGGTTGTGCTGTATACGAGCTCTACTTTGTACCATTCCTTCTTTGCATTGTTGCGGACGAGGTACATTTTTCAGGTGTTTGACAAGTGCGCAATCTACTTGTTGATTGCAGGCTCATACACACCATTTTTGACAATCGTGTTGCATCACAAGCCCTTGTGGTCGAGTTCATTGCTAGCATTTATATGGATATGTGCTCTGAGTGGCATCGGCGTGGAAGCCTTCTTCCCACTCTGGAAATTCAAGAGTACATTTAGCTTGGCGATGTATCTTGGCATGGGATGGTCCTGCCTAGTGTGCATGCATGATTTCGTTGAAATACTCCCACCAAACGCTCTGTATCTAATTGTGGCAGGAGGGGTAGCATATACCAGCGGGGTTCCTTTCTTTGTGAGGAACAACAACCTTGATCACAGTATATGGCATATCTTCGTGATAGCAGGTAGTTTTTTCCACTGGCTGAGCGTTTACTTGTACGTGGTTGAAATTGAGACTGGTATCAAACTTGAGGCACAGTAGACGTAATCGACGAAGAGCAAGCACCTTCCTTTACACTAACAAATAAAATGGGGCAAAAACCAACTTGCTTGTTACTAACACATTATTGTTCTGCTTTATGGTTGCAGTACCTAAAGCCTAGTCATTCCGTTGACGAAATCACCAAGCGCATTCAAGAAACCGAATCCTTCAGAAGGTGCGTTCATGTCTCCATTCTCGATATCATATATATCCTCGACCTCGGGGTTACTTGGCAACCTGTCCATAGCTTTGATCATTCTGTAACCAGTGCTCTCGTTTGTATCTTCCTGCCACACTGTGAACAGCTGTGGCCATACACGTGTCAGTGCACCCCAAGGTAGTGTCCGCAGATAATAGGCAGGAACTAAACCATCAATCAAACGTTCTCGCAACCGTCTTCCAGCCATACCGAACCCCGTGACACCCATGTCTACCAATAAAGGATTTACCATTACGGTGAGCATCAACTCATCCCCTCTCTTTTCTTCCATCTTGTACAATATCTTTTCAACAAACTCTGCCTCACTAGCTCGTGGACAAAAGAAAAGAATTACTGCATCTTTGGACGTGTCAGCTACTTGGACTCCTCCACAGGCAGAAAACTCTACGCAAGAAGGTACTTCCGATTTCCAATCACGTCGAGCAAGTGCGGCAGATCCTTCATCGGGGAAGTAGATTCGTAGTTTGGCTCCATCCCACGAATCAGTCGTTGGGTCAAACCCTTGGTTTGCAATAATTTGCATCAATTCTTCTTCTCGTTGTGATAATTTGTCGACAATATCAGATTGTTCGCTACCTTTTTCGGAACCTTCTTCATCCTCATCTCCAGCAAATGCAGTAGCCTCGTCCATCTGTTCCTGTACATCCCTCAGCTCTGCCTTTGCTTCAACTAATTTCATCACTTGGCGTTGTTTCTCTTCCCTCACACCCTCGACACAAGCCAAGCTGAGTGAGGACACGAACTGTTGCATAAACTCCGTACTAGATTTTAATGTTGTGTATGTTTCATCGCCGATGCTGGTATCGAAGTCTACGCGACAGCGAGTCATCGGACCGCTATTCAAATAGAGTTGATGGCATGCATTGGCGGCGATTGAGGCAGCGTCGGCAAGGGAATCGGGGAGTTCTGTGGGTTTGTTGGCGTTCAATAGTGGATCTGAAGAAAGTTGGAGGAGTGACGATGATGTCGCAGATGACCCTGCTGTTTTGAGAAGAAGTGGAGCTGGCGCAAAGGCTAATGTAGACAGAGGCACTGTGGCCAGTGCTAGGGCGGCTACTAATGTCTTCATGGTGGACAAGTTCACGCATACGCCTCGCTTGCAAAGGAAGAGTGAATGTATGAAGAGAAGTTGTGATAAAAGAAGGAGAGGGAGAGGTGCAAAAAAAGATCCGCGTGGCGATGGGCGGATTCGTGCGTAGTGAAGTACTCTACCCCGTGACCGCGAACTCGGGACTCGGAAAAGATCCAATAATAGTGATCCCATCAGTTTGGTCACAGCAGTCGAGTGTGGTCACAAATCGCTTGACACACGAACCACTCACGCTTTGGTCACACACCCGCTAATCAGTCTCGTCATTGACACGCCGCGAATCGCACAGTGTTATTTTATATAGTGTCTGTACTGTAACAATGACGATGATCTCATGATCGGAGTACTGGCACTGCATACCATCTCCATACCCCCTTGCTAATGTTAAATTAAGACGGCGCCTCAGGGTAAATAAATAAACACCTCTTCTAGTATCAGACAATATCATATTCAAAACGATCAAGAATATTCTCGATTATCGTGTAATCTTCCAGACAAATAAGAACCTGAGTTGAGATCAAGATGCAACTATAAAATGCTCTTCCAACAATAATGGTCAGTAGGCCAGTAATCTCCTTGGATGCAGTCGCTGTAAATCAGCCAAATATTGTTCCACTAACTGATCTTGAAAAATGGGATGTTGATAAGACCCTACCTAGATAACATTGATCATACACTCATTGAATTATATTCTTCTGGTTTACTATTGTACAAATACTTATTTTCCTGCTTGTTCCCCTTTATTTAAGCAAGAATCAGTTCCAAAACTATCACAGATATTAATGTTGCGGCTCCAACAGATTTCGTGCAAGAAGATGACGTCATTTTGTGCCGCTCCCATTCTCCGAACCATGCAGCTTTGGTAAAGTCCTCGTCCGTTCCCTTGTTTTCTTGCCGCGGCGTGCTCTCTTCAACGGGTTTGCCAGATTGATTCAAGATCCATTGATCATTGATAGCAACAGCAGTTTCTGTAGACGTTTCTGATCCAACATGGGAGCTCTCATTCGAGCTTTCGCTATTGTCTACGGTGTTGATAACCACAGGTTCAGGTTTGGCGTCAATTGCAACAGGATGCAAGCTAGTGTTACCAGATGTCGTGTCGTTTGATATATCCGCGCAACAATCTTCTGCGAGGGCGTCTTTCGCGGAGACGCAAGAAGCAGAACCTTCCTCAAATTTCGAAACGTACTCGAAAGCTCCAGCACAGTGGACGACCTTGCGGTTGAAGGTGACTTCGTTGTATGATGATATGACTTGATCGATTCGGCACAAGCTGCAAGGAGTTCTCTCTGTGGACTCGGAGGGTTGATCTACGGCTGTAGATGTAGACTCCTCATCATTGATAGTGGCAACAACCTCATCATCAGGTTCACGAGCGAGGCACCCGGATGAAGCAAAGCATCCCTGCGAGGAAGGACAGTCATCAGCGTGGTTACAATGTGTGGCGCCACTACAATCAACTGGCCATTGTTCGCCGCAGAAGAAAGTGTTTGATACTACGTATTCAGACGTTGGGACATCATTTTGCGACTGTACACTAAGGCTTGAAACGTCTGTCACAACAGAGAACGTGCCTGGAAGATACGACTTCATGTGTTCGATGTATAACTGGCGGTACTCCTTTGTGATGAATGGCTGTGAAACAATAGTGATGAAGCTAATACTATCGTCCGTTGTTTCCCACGAAATAGGTACCTTGAACTTGATGGCAGTTGATCTGACTTCAGATGTTCCAAAATCGACGGACAGCATTTCAATCTGAGCCTTGACAGAGTTCACGCTGCTTTGAACGTAATCCCGTGACTTATTCCCGCTGTTGTAGAAGTTTTGGAGGTACACGGAAGTAAAAGTTTCCCAATCCTTGAGGTGCTCCGCAACAACTAGGTTGGTGCCGTGAATGACCATCTCTGCGTATACATCGGTCATGCCATGACGAGTACTGTCAGAATGCATCGAGCCACTGTCAATCACTTGGTTGTCTAGAACAGAATCCAGTATGTTAGATGCGTCTGGTTTGGACTCATGAGTAGGTGCTGTTTCAGTGATGATTGGCTGCTGCTGAGAAGAAGTGACATCACTTCCGGGTTCAGTAATAGTTGGCTGCTGCTGAGAAGAAGTGACACCATTCTCTTCAGAAAAGAACATACAAATATCGCCATCATTGCATTCGCCAGATGGGCAAGCTAAGCCAGTGTGGTGACATTTGAAGCCATTGAACTTGTTGCCATTGTTAGTGGTGTCAGCCTCTAGGGTGGCACCATCCTCAACAAACATATCATCCGTTAGTATGATAGCTGACACAGCTGATAAGGACGAAAAGAGATGAGGTTCTTGTGCCTTGAGATAATCGACGTAATCGTTTCTTCTGTTCCAAGTGCTGAAGGGGTACTCAAGCACCTGTTCGAGGCTTATGGTCAAGTCGGCATCATATCTAATCCTCTGTACGTAGATCATGCGAAAACCTTCCGAAACGAGTGTCCTTCGGGCTCGCAGGTTGCGGCGGCTTGGACCTTCGACCTTTAGTACATCCAGGGATGTGTCAAAATTGGCAACGCTGTCCCTAACTGCATTATTCGTAGATGAATCGGTATTATAGAAATCCTCCAGATAGGTGGCGGTGTGTCTCTCGAAGGCGTAGACGTGAGTAGCAGTCATCTCAGTCATTCCGTACAAAATAACTTCAAGATTTTCAACCATCAGAGTTGAGTCGGATGATGGCTGATAATTTGCTTCGTACCCTCCCTGCTCTTCAGTTTCGATCTCTGTTGGCTGAGGTTCACCCCCTACAATATTCATGAAAATTTCGGCTTTGGAGGGAGGCTCTTCCTCGGATTCAGTCTCAGTCTCGCTAACTACTGTAAAGACTTGACCGCAAACTACGTCGGCGTAACAAGACTCGCCGGAAGGACACTCGCCGCCAGTACCTCCGCTTGGACAAGCAGTGCTACATTTTGATGCATCTTGAAATTTTGAACCACAGTACATCGTGGAAGGGTCACTCTCCTTGATTGCTTCCTCGGTTGTAGGTTCCTCTGCAGTGATGGGGGGACGCTCAGTTGCCGACTCTTTCGAAGATTCAGCCAAGGATTCGGTCTCTTCGATAGGTTCGGAGACATCGGCTTTAGATTCCTCGGCAGGTCTAGAGATAGCAGTGACAGAAGTTTGTACTTTGCCACATACAACGTCGGCGTAACAAGTTTCGCCAGAAGGGCACTCGCCGTCAGTGCCTCCGCTTGGACAGGCCGTGCCACATTTAGCTGCGTCTTCAAATTTCGAACCACAGAACATCGTAGATGGGTCGCTCACTGTGGCTGCAACCACGCCCACTCCTTCAACTTGACATTCACTATTGCTGAAGCATTTCATGTCGCCTGGACATTCGTCATTTGCTCCTGATGGGCACTTCTTCGGGCAATTTTCTTGCATGTGGGCAAAATCATTGCCACAAAATCTCTTGGATGGATCATCCTTCTCCTTAACGCCATACCCAACATAAAGGCATTTCTTCTCTTCGTTGCTCATGTCGTAGCATGACATACCGTCTCCACACTCTTCGTCTGAACCGTCCGGACATGCCTTGGGACAATTCTCTAACATGTGCAGCCATGTCTCTCCACACCACATGTTGGCAGGATCTATCTTTTCCGTGATACCAACACCTTCATCGGAACAAGACGTTTCCTCTTCGCTCATATTAAAGCAGACCATGCCCTCACCACACTCGTCGTCAGTGCCGTTTGGGCACTCCTTCGAACAATTCTCAACGAGATGTCTATAGGTTTTTCCACACCACAACTTGCCGATGGCAGCAGCCATTTTAGCTTCGATTTCAGTCGTCGTGCCGGCCGTGGCGCACTGACTATCAGCGAAGCACTTCTCTCCACCATCGCATTCTTCATCAGTTCCGTTGGGGCATTCTTTATGGCATCGATTGGACATGTCATCAAACGTTGTTCCACACCATCTGGAGGAAGCCAGCGCCTGCATCTCGGTTTCTGCGTCTTTACAGTCGGCTTGGTGTTGGAAACAAAACTGGCCAAGGTCACACTCGTCGTTGAAGCCACTGTGGTGGTGATAAGACAATAGACAACAGAATATAGTTAGGGACGCGAAAATTAATCTCAGCCAATGATTGAAACTGAATCATGATAACTTACGTTGGGCAAGCTTTGCCACACTGTCCATCCCAACCACTCTTACAGTAAGCATTATTTGGGTTTCGATCTGGTGTAGGAGATTGGGTTGGATTTCTCGTCGGTTTAACCGTGGGGGATGATGTGGTTGGTTTAGATGTGGGTTTTGGTGAAATAGTCGGCTTTGGTGAAAAAGTAGGTGAAGAAGGAGCAGGTGAAGTAGGAGCAGATGTGATCACACATGGACTGTCGGCAAAACACTTCTCTGACCCTGGGCATTCATCGTCAGTTCCATTTGGACAGGCTACAGCACACTTTGATTCCATATCATCAAAGGTGTTTCCACACCACTTATCCGTGTCTTGCAAAGCCCCCTCTGACACCCCCTCTGAAAAAGCCGTCTTGGCGACATCATTCCATCCCATAAAGGTAAGACCTACATCTTGACAATTCGGTTGATTCGCGAAACACTTTTGGCCACTTGGACAAGCATGGTCGCTTTGATTCGGACAGGGGTAGCCACATGATCCAGTATATTCAGGAGGGTTCCATGTTGCAGAGCAATACCAGTCGCCTGGATTTCCAAAATCAATTTTAGAAAGGTCCACAGGGGCCGGAGGAGGCGTTTCGACCACAGTTGTTTCTTTACAGTTCGGCGTAGAGTAACACCTTTGATTGTCGGGGCAATCCGAGTCGTATCCATTTGGGCAGGCTACTGCGCCGCATTCTCCGTTATAATACTGTCCTATGTAACTAGTACTGCAATACATCTTGAGTGGATTCACAAGTGTTCCTGCCGTAGTCGTTGTATATCCGACTGCTTCTTCGCCTTCAATATCATCCTCCCTCCAATTCAGACCAGGACACTGGAAATTGGTCCTTTCTGGGTTAACACACTGGCTTGAAGTCTCATCGAATAGTTCGCTGTGAACGCAATCGTAGAATTGACCAGCAACACCCCAACTGCACCAGTAATAGCTCTTGCAGTCTTTGCTTGCTACCCAGTTGTTGATATCTTCGGTACAGCCACTGCCGATGACGGTGGTAGGGAGGCTGAGCTGTATTAGCAGCAGCAGTAGAGCGCCGGCGGATGTAGTTGAGGCCACCATTGTTGGATCAAATACTGAATTTATGATGAATGCTGCAACTGAAAACTGAACCATTCTTCTCGGCTGTGGTGGGACGCAGCAGAAAGGGAAAGGCGCGTGTGGGGCTGCGCTGGGAAAAGGCCCAACGGTCTGTCACACCTTTAAAACAACCAATTGGGCCTTTCTACCGGCCGGCCAGATTTATTCTGAGGTAGGAGAGACGGACGCTGTCTTTTGACGCTTCTCATCAAAAATCGCCAATCGCGACCGCGCCACAAAAATGAGCTGAAATCATGAACTACAATACAAACTCTACAATACTTTGGATATCTCATTCTAACCCACGACAACAATAATGACTGAATCACCAAACAAATCATCGCTTCGTCCTCTCTCTCCTCTCCCGACGTCCAATGTACAGCTTTCGGTGTCGGCGAAACAACTCCCGGAGAAGTACAAGTCTCCAAGTACTCCAACTTCGGATGATGACATGGATCTGGCCAAATGGTGCGACGATTTCGGTGCTGCAGACGATTGTCGTGATGAGAATGAAGAGTCAATGCATCTTTCTCCCATACAGCATGTGAACAACTTGGCCAATACAATGGCTGCCAATCGTATGAGTGTAGAGCGTATGACTTCTCCAGGTACTGACATGAACTCTTCGTTTCCTGAAACTGAACGAGATGTCGAAATTCAAAGTCCCAGCACTCCAAATCCGCAAGATCAAGACGACGATGATGATGATGATGATGACGTCAATGAGGAGGAAACGGAAGAACAACGCATTCAACGCGAAATCGAAGAGTCAGAAGCATTAGCTCGTCAAATGATGGCTGAAGAGGCTATGGCGACCTACCACATGAGCATAGAGAACCTCCGCAATAATGCAGAACATTTCTCAGAAGAAGATCTTGCCGCATTACAAGCGGCAATGGCGGAAGAAGATCCGGAAGAGGACGAGGCTGCCGAGAGTGATAACTCACATGAAATGTCCTATGACGCGCTCCTCCGTCTTGGAGAGCGAATTGGTGATGTCAAGGAAGAACGATGGGCGTTTGTGGCGCAGAATAAGATTGAAAAGATTCCCACACTATTGTTTCATCCATCCATGGCTGAAGGGAAAGATGAGAATCATACGGAAGTGAAGTGCTTGATTTGTCAAGAGAATTACGAAGAGGGAGAGGAGTTACGTTGTTTGCCTTGTCAGCATTGCTTTCATAAGGAATGCGTGGATACTTGGTTGAGCACCAAGGATACTTGTGCTTTCTGCAGGAAGTCTATTGAAGAATCTGAATGATCAGTGGCATGATGAATATTTACTCATTAATTTCAAATCATCACCGAGCCTCGAAAGGTTTTAGCTAGCAACTAACATTAGTCCATGCTTTAGGAATTAGAGCTACTATACATCATACACAAAATACCTTTGTACCAAACATATTGTGTTTCTTTTTCCCACCGATACAAACACAGTTTCTTATCAATTATCCTTGATATGCAAATAATGAATCCAAGCTTCGTCTAAGCTTGAGCTTGATTTAAACTCTCAGCTTAGTCGAGCGNACACTTGCAGATCTTAGGAAAGAAGAAAATCTCGAGACTAACACACGAAGCTTGAGCTGCTGCGTACAATAATTCAATTTCGTTCCAATTTGGAGCACATACAACATGTACACACGTCTCCTTTCCTCTATAATCCAAGCACCAATGCACAACTATGGCTCAGACATCTCAGACATTCGTCTCATATGATTGATCGCAGCAACTTTGTATTGATTCGATACATTTGATCCCGCAGATCCCGCAGAGCTCCGTCTGGATCTTTTCCCGCCTTTACTGTCAACTGATTCGATACTGGCCCTTCGATTTCTTTCTTCGTCTGTTGAATAACCACGATTGTTGATGTTGTCGGCTACATCTGCTGTGGGATATTGATCCATCCCGTTCCCTTTCGCGATTACAGGTGACATTGTAGGAGTTGTAATGTGATTGTTTTGTTGTCGCGCTCTTCGATTCTTGTATACGGAGTAGATTGCAAAAATAAAAGCAATTACTACCACAAAACAGGCCAATGTAACGAAGATGATTTCTCCTTGAGTTAGCCCAACAGAGCTGCCTCCATCTTGGAGCGATCGTGATTTATTGTTCGTTATTGTGTTGGTGATACCAGAGTCTGCGGCGGCTACAGATAGCACCATGCCAAATTCAGTTTCAGTGACGAAGAAAGATGATACTATCAAAGCGAAGCACAGCGAAAAGTGCTTATTTTGATTCCAGCACGCACATACACCACTCTAACACAGTGGGGCAACACGCAACACGCCACAGCCATTTATTATGTCCGATGTCCGATGACGATGACTGATTTTATTTAGTTAGTGAGCTGCTTGTGTTTTCTCCCTGCCTTTCTAAATCAAAGTCATGTGCTTTCTCTCTCCCTAAACTTCATGCCGAGTTCTTGTCTCTCGCTAACACAACTTCATGAGTGAGAGTGCAACATACCTCTTGAGCGTAGCATCATAGTAGGCTCATAGTCTTACCTCCCAGGTCTTTGGTAGCATATCATTTACAAGGCAAGCCTACCTCAAACGATGAAAACGCGAGTTCTAAAAGCAAGTCTCCCACTGGCAGCGCTATCTCTGGCCTGTTCGTCAACTGAAGTGGGCGCGGCCAGTACCAGTATTCGTGGTAGCATTCTTCGTAATGGGTTGATGGATGAATTGACTTCCGAAATAATCCATGCAGAGAACATTCACCGTCGTCTTGATGAAGGCAATGATGAGGCTGATCACAACGATAATGTAGAGGAGGGAGGAGAAGAAGAGGAAGTGGGCGGAGAGGAGGAAGAAGAAGCTGCAGAGTATGACGATGGATCATATGAATCATGGGAGACAGAAGATATGCAATACGCTGATGAAACTGAAGAGTCTACGACCACCATTATGACTAAAGTTCAACAGTATGAAGATGAAGCTGTACAGCTTTTTGAAACAGCGCCAGCACAGTGGAATGCCGGTCAGTGGGACTTGTTGTTCGCCTTGTTCGGATCTGTTCTGGTGTCTTGTTGCGTTTTGTCAGCCTTCTTCGCTTACTGCTGCATCTTTAGAGAACAAGGAGAAGATGATGTCTACAACAAGAAAGGTCGTTCCCTTCGAAAACGTAGAAGTAACAAGGGGAAGGATGATGATACCGTGGGTTCTGAGTATACGAAAGATGAGTCACTACTTCCCAGCAGCAGAGGTGGCTTTTCACCAAGAAGTTGGGTGTCAGGATCTACTTACTTCAGTAGTAATGATAAGCAAGATCGCAAGGACACGTATTCTGCACCACGTGCCGTCATTACATCTCCAACTGGCACCGTAACTTCTATTGGTTTTGCTTCAGTGGGTGAAGGTGGTATTATTCAACAAGATACTGGCCTAACGCCGAAATCTAATATTCCTCATCAACACTCGGGGAAGTCAGAAGTGGTAGAGATGTGAACAAGACGCGCTTAAGGAGTAGAGAGAAGGAAGAGTGACCTGGATGTAAGTATGTAAGTAGTAGGATAAAGTGATTTTAATCAATGTACATAGGTACGTTATGTGATGACGCATTTTCAGTCTGATCTATGAATTCTTCATTGGGTTAAGAATAATTACCTGATTGTGCGCTGCTGTGGCTGGTGGAACGACAACGTATACATTCATTTGCACTCATAAAAGATGCTATCTATAAGTTTCTATTGCTTTGGTGTTGTGAGTCCTATCTCGTGGCGTGTGACAAGTATTTCATCCATAGGTAGGTATATACATGCTGAGTCTGAATGAGGCGTATGAAATATTCATTCACATTCACTACAACGTGAATGCCACCATTAAACACACGACAATCATGAAACAATCTATATTCATTTGATTAATAAATTACAGCTTATCTTTAACGCTTAACGTTCTTGGGGATCTTAGGAGCACGAACACCACTGTTAGTTCCCTTTCCTTTACTCGAAGCCTTGTTATCCTTCTTCCTTTGCTTAACCTCCTTCAAAGCGGCTTCGCGTTGAGCACTACGGAATTCTGGCTTTTGTGCGGCCTTCTTCTTGATATCATCGAGAGACAATCCAACAACAGCACGTTGGACCTTGGTAGATCTAGTTCTGCGCTTCTTGAGGTTGGTCTCGGTAATTCCCTTCTTGTGAAGACGACGCCACGCCTGAGTCCATACAAGCTTGGCAGGCTTTTTACGCTGAAGAGTAAGAGATTGGGCTTTGGAGGATCCGAGGAAGATGGGCTTTCCATCACGACGGATAAAAAGCTTTCCGGTTCCAGGCCAAATCCTGTACTCGGACATTGCGCAAAGTTCAGCTGAAAAAGTTGAAGATCGACAAAATTATGGGGTTAGATCATGGTGATGATAAAATTGGCAAATTCCATTATAGTTGCATATGTGAGCACGGCTTGGGGTTCTGGGTTGGAAAATGCCCAAAAACTACCTCAAAACAAACTTCGACATGATTTGTGTAAACATCTGTCGATGGATGCATTAGGTTCCAAATCCAGTCACATGCCAAATAGATGCTATGAGCACCTGGTGTATGGACCAGAATCTACTGTGTTGTCCAATAGGACGAGGGAGTGTGTGATATGGTAATGTACAGATGGGGATGCTCTCCCATCCCCAAGCTTGCCCATCTCACACTGTCCTCCCCACCCCATCGACGACATCGTGCGCATGTCAACAACAATAATTATTATATTTTTCCCATCATGCCAGTCTTTAGAAACGTACTTGCGATAACCATGGTGCCTAGTGTTGTTTATTTCCTCCGCTTCGTAGTAGCGTCTTCGTCATGAAGGTGAAGTTGGAGATGGAGGGAAAGGAGGGAGTAAAAGAGAGACGGGAACTTTGACTACTATTCCCACGTTGCAGTTTCTACGTGAAAATTAGTAGAGGAGGTAAGTAGGATGTTAGATGAGGGGCAGCCCTTCAAGCCCCCTTTCCTGATGATTCTTACCTTAAAACAAAATTTCTAAAATAGAGTAGCTCAACTCTAAAAGCTAAAAGCCCCACCTCTAGAGCATAGCCGAGCATATGGTACAGGCCAGGCCGACAGATTAGACACCTGCCCACCAAGACTCACTCTTGCAAGGCAATGGCATCTGGCGAATAGACGGATTGGTCTCCGAAAATGAATGAACAGACTGATTGAGCCGTATAAGTAGATAGTCGGTGGATGCTGAGTGGGTGGAGTACTTTATCTCTGCATATGCATCAGCCCAGAAGAAGATACTGTGTGAATGCCGATATAAGTAAATGATTTCCTCTGAGTGCGCTTCAATACACGTTAACATGTTTGAACTATATTAAACTATGAACACTTTTCTAGGTAGGTGCGGTAAATCAGCCTGATGCGAAGTGGTACGCAGTTGCGTCGCCGTTGCCCTTTTGGTCTTGCTGGCCTGAACCGTTACCGTTGTCTTGAATCCCATTTGAGGTGGGTTGGCCAGCCATTGCCAAGTTTGCTCCTTGAAGTGCATTTCCAATGTTGAACTGATTCTGCATTGGAATTTGCTGTAACTGTTGTTGGTACTGTGCGAGGTTGAAGAGCTGCGGTATCTGTTGCTGCTGAGCAGGTTGCTGTGCGGGCTGCTGCTGAAGCTGCTGAATAAGTTGCATGAGCTGTGGAGGTAGAACAGCTGCAGCTCCACCTATCCCAGCATTGACTGTTGGAATTACTGGTGTCATGGCAGGTGTTGGGACTGGGACGGTTGAGTTGTGAAGAACGACGTTGTTCAACAGGCCTGGGTTCGCTCGTTGATGTTGCACCTGTTGAGGCACACTCGTTTGAGACTGAGACGACATTTGATCTTTCAAATCACCCCCTTGATCCTTGCCATTGCTAGCCTCAGACGATGTCGCTGAGATTTGTGGTACAATGCTCGGTACAGCAGGTAAAGAAGGGTTGAATTCTTCACCATTTGATCCTGCATTCTTTACGAGCGTGACATTGAAACATTTTGCAACATTGTCTTCACTTCGGACCAGTGTGATACATAATCCGAGATCAGGTCTGTTAGGGAAAGACGATCGGATGAACACTGGCTCATCTGAGCAACTACTACTTGACTGAGGAGAAGATGGCCGGTTGTTTCCATTTCCATTGTAGCCAGTATCAACCATATGGCTAATAAGTTCAAGTGCTCTTGTTAAATCTTTCGGATGGACGATGTTAAAGATCGTGGTACCACTATCTTCCTTGATTGCAAGCCCAGTTTCTAATCTGAAAGCAGCTGAGAATTGGCAATGACGTGGGTACAAACGTTAGTTTGAACAAGAAGTGCAAAAAAGTTCTGATAAAATTGTTTTTACTCACCATTGCAATCTAAAAGAGCCCCTCCCATTGAAGCCACAGCCATACCTGCCATAGAATTGTTAAAGATCAAGTAGTAATCCTGAGAGTCAGCTTTTGATCCGCTCTTGGCTTGATCTTGTGGTTGTTGAAACGGCACGCCGCCGGCTTGCAAACCCTGCCTCGCTGCCACTGCCTTCAGCAGCTGGTCTTTGAGATTTTCCATCTCCATGCTCATCAGCTGTTGACGGTCTTGCAACGTTCGAATGTAGTTGCTTGCTTCGGTGAGGACCGTACTTTTCGTGTTCTTCGGGATATACAATCCTCCACGTTGGAGCAAAGTCCGCAGAGTATCTACTTGAGATGCAATGCGATTGGAACGCTCCTTCTCGCGTTGGTTCCGCTCAAGGCGACGTTCCTCGCTTGACATCGCTTTGTTGGGCTGCGGAAGACCACCCGGGAACTTGGAGGATTCATGCACAGGATCGCCAAGTGAATTCGAATTTTGGCTGGTTGTTTGTCCTGCATTAGATGAAGAGTCTTGCCCTGTGGATTGAGTCATCCCTGAGCCTGTGTTGGACGATGCGGAAGACACCATGGCAACAGAATTGAAGGATGGAACTTGCTGGTTCCTTTGAGAAAGCACTGCAGCATGGGTTTCTGATAATGATGCACTCTGCTTCGAAGTTCGGGCCTTCTTTGTCGAATCCTGATGTTCTATTGTCCCTGATGGATCACTCTTCCTCTTCGTTGAGACTACAGCTGGGGCGACGGCATTATTACTGTCGCTGCCGACGCTACCGTCTTTGCCATCTCCTGCGCAAAGCTTTTCGGGTGCAAAGGAAACCTTGATCGTCTGAGGTTGTGGATGAGAGTAGCTCTCCGAATTTGAGACAGACTTCGCCCTTGCAACTACACGGGTACTCAGCTCATCACCTGCTATGTCTTCTGAGGAGGAGGAAGTGCTCATGGAGTCACTCTTGCTTGCGTTGTTGCAATTCTTTCGTAGTATGCCCCTGCTGCCGCTGCTGTTGCTGCCATCGTTCGGTTCTGATCCAGAAAGGGAGGACATAGGGCCAAACGTACCTAAGCTCAGAGATCCGTGCATCTTCGCACCCGAGGAAGTGTTTGAGCCTCCCGTTTCGTCGCCGCCGCTGTCGTCTTTATCGGAGGTGTTGGATGAGCTCAGGGAGTCGGCGGCAGCTGTGGCCGGCTTAGCAGCCTGACTTTTGCGGTGACGCAATCCCTTGATTAGGCTTAGAGGTAACGATATGTCATCCTCGTCCATTTTGCTGCCGAGGGATTGCGAGATGGGCCCATTATTTGTGTTGGTGACTGGCAGCGGTCGCCCATCCTGCTGCCGGCCTTCTTGGTTTGAGTTGCTTGACATCTTATTTTTAACTATGGCGTAGTTAATGGTTACGAATAGTAATGTAACGGTGCTGATGATAACTTTGCTGTCAACTGGATTGACTTATTCCTTCAATTTAGGTATGCAATCTGGGAGTGTGATTGTCGTTCCATTAGTTGCTTTACAACATCATGTTTGCAGATGGAAAGGAAGACACCAAGGCGAGCTCCATGACAAAAAAAGGAAAAAGATGTTGAAGCTGGCATCTATGACGTCATAACAGCTAATCTAGAAACCTTAACGCAATGGAATTAGTACTCTCTCTACGAAAACACTGATGTCAGAAATTAATCGGACAAACGTCAGATGTACGCACTTCGCATATAATTAATATTCAAAAAAATATTATCGTCTGTCCAAAATATCGTTATTTATAAAGAATAGAAAAAGAATCACATGTAGGGCGTCAAAATCAAAGTGACAGGTTCCCTTCTTTCTCAAAAGTGACGTAACTTAGTGTTTTTTCCTGACGTGTATTTCACATATGAGAATGCTGTTACAGTTTGGCATCTTGTTTTGTGCTCTGTGGCGCAAAACAGCTGCCGCACGAGAAGTAGCTAGAGACGAGAAGCAGAAACGAGAAGCGAGAAGTAGATAGTAAGTACTTCTCAAAAGCACCCCTTGTTCCCTGTAACCTGTAAGTAGTATCTAATTGATGCTCTCGCTTGCTGTGCAAACACATCGAAATGTGATAATTTAGTCCGAACTTTGAACGATGCTGTGATGGGATGGTGGTCACAGTTTTTAACCACGGCAACACGAGTTTCATCCGGACGCTGAGAAGAGGGCCAAAACAGCGTCACGCAAAAGAATAACTTGACATGAGCGAACAACAACAGAGAGGTTGGCATGGCGAAGTATCTGTTCTTCGAGATGTTATTATCGACAAAGGATCAAAAAAATCTCGACAAGACTTGTCCTGTCAGATAGAAGTTTAGCCCAGTATGAGAAGTAAAAATCCCAGTATGGAGGTGTTATTAGTGATTGCGAGGTTGATCAATTAGTCTGGCTCAAAGCGACCAAATAGCAAAAATATATCCAAATTTTCTAGTTAGTTGTTAATGAAGATTAATATGTAAATCAAAATTTACCCCTCTGCGGCAGAATATCTAGAAGCAGCATCAATACGTCGCACGCAATAAACGGACCCAGTCATCGATTTTATTGTGAATATTGTCACGTAGCCCTCCGTCTCTGACAAATCGTTCCAAGAGTGGCCCCGTACCAGCAGGTGAGCTCCCGTCCACATGATAATCAACAACATCATAACCATCACCTAGTTCAACAGTACCATCTACGTCTGGGAAGGTCATCTTTCCGTGACAAGTTTTAGTGTGATCATCGCCGAGCGTCAATACCCAATCTAAGGTGAATTGAAACTCGTAAATGTATCGCTTTTTCCCTCTTACTGTTGCGTAGGATGCATGACCTTCGAACTTTGAAACTTTTGAGACTGCAGCTCGGGCACCAGGAGATGGCGATCCTTCAGGTAGAACATACTCGGATGTAAGCAATGCAGCTTCAAGCGTTTCCTTGGCCCAAGATGTAACGTCCCTCTCTTCCCAAGTACCGGCTTTATTCCAAGCAGATGTTCCTTCCGTCACAGGAAGAGGTGTCGGCACATTATCCTCAGTCGGAGCATTCGGATCAATCCGTTTGGGGGCAATATCACCAATGAGCTGTTTAGTTTCTTCACTTATCTCTCTATCAAAGTAAGAAGTTTTCTTCCCATCAGATCTTATTTTGTAGCCTCTTACGTGATCCGATGAGGTGAATAGATCAGTATCGCCGTCCTCTTTCATATCATTGTTTGAAGGTTTTGTTGAGGAAGTTGGCTTTGACGTATTTGTTTTTACTACATCTTTCTTTGCCGGTGTAGCTGCTTTTTTTTGTGGTTCTGCAATTGCAGCTTCAGTTTCAGCTTCTTTCGCTTCTTTGGCAGCCGCCAACAATTTCTCCTCCTGTTCCTTCTTTACCTTGGCAGCCTCGACTTCTCGCTTTAGTGTCTTGTTGGTCGGTTCTAATGATAAAGCTCTCTCGAATGATGCTAGTGCATCCGCAGTGTTGCCGATTGCATTGCAAGCCTGTCCCCTACGCCAATGCGCCTTGACATATGTAGGATCCTTCTCGCATGCAGAATCCGCCGATTCAAGCGCCTCGGACACTTTGCCCATTTGCAATAGCACAAGTGACCTATTGGAGTAGAGAATTGCAGCATCTTTCTTTACAGATTCGTCACCTGAGATGGACGAGAGAACTTCGATTCCTTTGGTGTAAAGAGTTTCTGCATCTGGATAATTCTTACAGCCCACGCAAGATCGGCCTCTGCTTTTGATTTCTTCGACCAGCCGAAGCTTTGATGGGACATCTTCTGGTGATGCAGACAAAACATCAGTGTGCGCGGACGGTCCGCCTCCGAAGCCCATACCCATTCCCAATGACATGTTGACAGTTTAATAATGAGTGGAGATAGATTCAATAAGAAGTATCGTGCAGGATGACAAAAAAATGAAAAATGAGGGGAGAGGGGAGAGGCAGGGGAGAGATCGAAGATCGAAGAAGAGGAGGAGATCTTTGCGGTGATGGACAGACGGTTTTAAAGACTAATTTCGGATACTCTACTTTTATTGAACCAGAATTTGACAGAGTATCGTAATACTTAGTACTAACACCTCTCAAACACTTTGTAAAGGCTGTTCAAATTTGCCAACTTGACGGCTGTGCCATTGTTTGCTAGTCTTTGTGGCGGAACAAGGAGGTAACTAATTGCAGGGAAGAGAGTGTGTCTCACATATATCTTTGCCTCGTCATTGATAAAATCGGGACTTTCACTTTCCTCATTATCTTCGTCGTTGGTAGGAGCAATAGGAGGTTCAGCGTAAAAGAAAGCAATCTCCCTGCAAACTCCATTGAAACATGGCTGTTCTTCCGACCAATCAACCTCTGTTGCGAGTCGTATCAAGAATAGCGGAAGTGCGTGGGGTTGCGGGACGTGTCCGTCAAGTAACACTGGGAGTCCCGTGATAAACAGCGCTGATACTTCTCTATTCTTTTTCAAGACTTTGCGCTTCTCGATTTTTATGGAAAAGTATTCCTCAAGCATTGGTGCTTTCTCTGCGAGACACTTGACCGCTTCTAGAGCCAAATCAGCATTGGCACTACTTACTTTGCTCAGCGGTATCTTTTCAGCATTATCTCTTGCGTCAACCGAAGCGGCCACTTCTTCGAATTGAAGCCTCTGTCCGATTGCAGACATGATATCCACGCCATCTCCGCCTAGCTTTGCCATTGGCATCTCACTAAACTTCATCAAGGCCACTTGATAAAACATTTCACAAGCGAGTTCTCGGTGATTGATCATCAGAAGGTCAATGCCACATTGAATCAGGCTTCTACTTCTAGACACTGCTCCAACAAAAGTTGAGCCACGAAGTGTTTCATTCAATTCTTGGTGGTTTTGGTTTGTTATTTCATTCCGAAGGTTGCAGATAGATTCATAATCACATTTAGATGGGATAATCTTCTTGGGTATAACCTTGTTGTTCACGGAGCCTCTGACCACAACACCATTTGAAGCTGGCGGCAATGTCTCCGACTGTTTTACTTGACATCGACAAATGGCAGAGGCAAAGGCACCTGGAACACTTAGGTCTATTCGTGTTTTACCATACTGAGGACAATCCGGGTCATGTCGAATTGTTTGCTCGTTTGCTGTTGGAAGAACCATATCACTCTCTTCACTGGATTTGCCGCTGGGAACGACTGTTTCTTTCTTGTATAAGAATGCTTCCATGGCTCCAGCTGGTGCTGCACGGTTGGTTCTAACAAGTCTCGATGGGTCATACGGCTTTTTGGCTGTAGAAGAACTCTTGCTTCCTTCTGCTGATCGTTTTCTGGGAGTGTCTTCGGCTGATTTTGTGTTAGCAATTGTGGTTTCTCCCGACTCGTCTTCTTCTACTTTGTCCTCTTGTTTCCGTGTGTCGTCAACGTCAGATTTTGTCAAATTCGTAGAGATCTTCTTGCTCATCATAAGAGCCGCTGCTGGTGGCGGTGCAGGCTTCGTTGTTTCAGTAAAAAGTGCCCCAGATTTCTTCACCTCAAATGTTCGCGATGATGTTGCACTTCCAATACATTCCCTAACCGCAGCTGCAACCGCGTCACACAGTCGATCTTCATGAAGGAATGCCACCTCTCGTTTGGTTGGGTGGACATTCACATCGATATGTGGCCCTGGAAGCTCTAATGAAATGTATACAAATGGCTTCCCTCCTTTTGGAAGTGTATCGGAGTAGATTGATTCGACGGCTCGGCGTAGTGATGAACTTTCAACCAAGCGATCATTAATGAAGAGTATGAATGCCGCAGATGACTTTGGTGCAGAATAAGATCCGTTTGTAATGAGACCAGTCGCTCTGTATGCGAATGCAAATTTCGATGTAGAAGATGTTGCTGTCGAAGAGCTTTCTTGAACATTTTGCCCTTCTCCACTCATCATCATTTCTGCCAACAATTCATTTGATTTAGCCAATGATGATTCCGCAGTAGCAGCTGAAGATGATCCATTCTTGTCCTGCAACATTGCCTTCAATGCCAACGCACTAACTGCATCCACATCACCTTCTCCAGCTTTCAAGGGTAAGAGTTCTCGTGACACTGCCGTCCCAAAAACTTGCCCAATGACATCTTTTGTAGCCAAGAGTTCATTTTCATCTTTCGATAGCATACTATTATTTGGAGTTGCTGTTGTAACAGATCTACTTCTCTTTCTCTCTTGCTGCAGTTTCTTGATCGAAGCTAAACTTTGAGTATTTAAATCAGCAGCAGTACTCCCAATCATCTTTTTCCCCTTTGTTTTATCACGACACAAGAATCCCACACCACGTTTGGCCTCATGTATGGCATACCTCTGTACAACGCCCAATGTACGCTCGTACTCCTCCCGTTCATTTTTTCTGCCCTCCAGTGCCCTCCGTCTCGATGGAATATTGTAAAATAAATCTTGTACTTGGATGACTGTCCCTTCTCTTCCAGCGTGTGGTTTTGCTTTTCCATTTGGATTGGATGTGGAGCAGTGTGATCCATCTTTGTATTGCATTTTGAAGGCACAGTTGGCGTGTGGTATGTCATCATCATCGTTGCTACTCTCTCCTCCTCCATCTTGTTTCAATGACGTCGTTGCATTGCCATCATTATTTTTTGCATTGTTGTTATCATTACTTCGTGATCTTTGCCTCACCCTGCTAGTAATAGCCACCCTTGCCACCATACTAGCACTGGCCAACGCCTCCCCCCGAAACCCAAACGTTCGAATCGACTTGAGATCCTCCACATTCACCAACTTGCTCGTCGCAAATCGTGTACATGCCAGTGGCAAATCCCGTGGATGGATCCCCACCCCATCATCGGTCACAGTGATGGATTCAAGACCTCCTCTTTGGCTGGAGATGTCGATTTGGAGTGCATCGGCGTCGAGGCTGTTTTCGAGGAGTTCTTTGACGACGCTGACTGGTCTTTGGACTACTTCGCCGGCGGCAATGCGGTCGACTACTGTTTTGGGGAGGGGGCGGATCTTTGGTCGGGAGCTGCTGCTGCGACTTGACGACATTGTTGGTAGTAAGGGCTCTCTCTCTCTCTCTTCTTACTGGGACATCTTCCTTACCGCCTCCTTTTCTATTACTTTGGCTTTGTATCGATTTTTTGGTGTCATCGAATTCATCAAAAGCTTTCTGATTTTTCGAGCTGTGCTGCGCTGCGACATGAATACCGAATGAAGTGTAGCACTGAAAACGTGCCCCCACGTCATTCATCACCACTGCTTTGCGCCCACTGCTTTTTTGTCTCGGCTTGTGCCTTGGCCGATGAGGCTTTCATTCCGTTACTACTCTACTATCTTCTCGACCATGTTTGCCTCGGCCACCACCTCCTTCGTACGCAAGGCTATCCGCAGCACAGCGGTAGCATCATCATCGAACATACAGCAGCAATTCCGCAGCATCAGTGTAACACCAGCACTACTTGAAAAACTAAACGTCCAAGGCCTAGCCGACAAAGTCAATCTCGAGGGACAAAATGTACTGATGCGCGTAGATCTCAACGTCCCTCTATCCAAAGATGACAACGTTACCGTCACAGATGACACTCGTTTACGTGCCATTGCGCCCACGACCAAATTTTTATTGGATAAGGGGGCCAATGTCATCTTGTGTTCGCATTTTGGTCGGCCCAAGGGAGAGATTATTGAAACTGGAAAGAATGGACGGTTGAATCCAGTGGTGGGTCCATTGAAGGAAATTTTGGGAGTGGATGTCAAAAAGGTGGATGATTGTATGGGAGAGGAGGTGGAGGCAGCAGCCAAGGGATTGACAAAGGGTGAAGTTCTCCTTTTAGAGAATACACGTTTTTACAAGGGTGAAACAAAGAATGATCCCACTCTTGCCGCTGGACTGGGTAGTTTGGCGGATTACTTTGTAATGGATGCGTTTGGTACTGCTCATCGGGCACACTCGTCTACTGCGGGTGTTACTGATTATATGAAGTTGAGTGCTGCTGGATTTCTGCTGGATAAGGAACTCAAATATTTGAAGGGGGCTGTGGATAAGCCAAATAGGCCACTTTGTGCAATCATTGGTGGGGCGAAAGTTAGTACCAAGCTGCCTGTGATTGAGTCTCTACTTGAGAAGTGCGACACAATCCTTTTGGGTGGTGGGATGATCTTTACATTCTACAAAGCACTAGGGTATGATATTGGAAAGTCAATGCTTGAAGAAGATTATGTCGAGCTTGCAGGAAAACTGATGAAGATGGCAGAGGAGAAGGGTGTCAAATTGATCCTTCCTCCAGATGTTGTTCTTGCTGATAAATTTGCTGAAGATGCCACCACTGCTATTGCAAAAGCTGGAGAAATTTCTGGTGATTGGATGGGACTTGACGTAGGTCCAGAGACTTTGGAGCTTTTCAAAGAGGAGATTGGCAAATCCAATACTATTGTTTTTAACGGACCCATGGGTGTGTTTGAAATGAAACCATTTGCCACTGGAACAATTACTGTAGCTCAGCTTATGGCCGAGGCCACAGACCGTGGAGCTACGACAATTGTAGGTGGTGGTGATAGTGTTGCGGCTGTCAACCAGGCTGGACTTGGAGATCGTGTTAGTCACATTAGTACTGGTGGAGGAGCTTCTCTCGAGCTTCTTGAGGGAAAAGAGCTCCCTGGAGTTGCTGCTTTGTCTGAAGCATAGGTAAATCGAAGATATGAACTGTAATGCACAAAAACACTACTTATTTAGAGATATTTGTATGTACTTAAACATTCTCTCTTTGTTGGCAACTCAAGCCTATTGCTGTTTACTCTAAATGACCCCATATCTGTTTTGAGTAACCAAAAATCTCTTACCCTTCAAGAAAAATATTTAGTTCTTTCTGTCAACAATGAAGTCAGCGATAGCCAAAAGAGGTGCAGCGCGGTCTCCGAATGGAGCCAGACATTCCTTAGCCTCGTCAATAAGTTGTCTGGCATATTTCTTACTCTCCTCCAATCCCATCAGCTTTACGTAAGTTGTCTTGTCAGTAGCTTCGTCCTTTCCTGCCGTCTTTCCAAGATCTTCAGTTGATGCTGTAACATCCAAAATATCGTCAGCAACCTGGAACGCTAGTCCAATATCCATTGCAAATTGTTCACAGGCTGCAACCTCCTCCGGAGTGGCTCCACCAAGAACGGCACCAGAAGCAACAGCTACCTGAAGAAGAGTGGCAGTTTTATGAATATGGATCCACTTAAGATCATCAAGAGTGGTACCTGGTTTGGCTTCACATTCAAGATCCATTACCTGTCCTCCAGCAAGACCTTCTGCTCCAACAGATTTTCCAAGGCGAGCAATAACATCAACAACCTTTTCAGCGTCTACTCCTTTTGTGTGACGAGCAACATGCTCAAATGATGTACTGAGAAGAGAATCTCCTGCAAGGATAGCAACATCTTCTCCATAGATAACCTTTGGAATTGAGAGCAAAGAGAATTTTTGATGATGAGCAAATCAGGTTTGTATCAAGATATCAGTTATCTTCACAAAATACACCAAGTGAAGAAAATGTGTCTTCACAAAATGCACGCAAATGAAGAAACCGGAACAGCAGCTTGATTGAAAACGTACATGGTTTGTAGGCTTTCCTCGTCTCATATCATCATTATCCATTGAAGGCAAATCATCATGAATCAAACTCATCGTGTGAATCATCTCCAACGCTACAGCAGTAGGCATAGCAGTCTCTTGGCTACCTCCAAACATTTCGCATGCAGCAATACAAAGAACAGGACGGATACGCTTTCCTCCAGCCATGAGGGAATAAGCCATCGATTCGCATATCTTGGCAGTTTGAGGAATTCGAGATTCAACCGATGCCGCTAACGCTTCCTCGATGGGTCCAATCTTGGATTGGAGATATTCGTCAAGACTGAAAGATGTGGCTGATTCAACTGATGCTACATTAAGTGCAGTTGAAGCTGGTGATGACACTGAAAGCTTGACAGGAGCAAAGGCTGCAGCAGACTGTAGAAGAACAGCGATGAGTGCAGCTCGGTATGTGAATCTGGCCATTTTTTCTATTACTAAATAATGCTCTAAATCAACGATAGTTTTCAAATATGCAAACGCGATGTTGTTAATAATCCGCTGAGAATTGCAGGAACAGTTCCAGTTGTTGACAACACAGTATTCGAAGGAGGCTGTTAGCTTCACACTTCACATGGTTCAACGAAAAAGCAGTTCGCGGAAGCTTCAACACACTCAAATGCCACGCGTAGGACCTTTTTAGTGTATCGTGATTTTAGTATCAGTCTGTCCGAATTGCGTCCCTCGTGCGTCAGGTTTTGCAAGTCAGAGCAACTCATCACTCTTCGGAACCATCACATCAACACTTCTTCTGCCATCGCAATCCAACGCTAAGTATTGTACGCCCAAGTTCATTATTCACAGTGACCTACCACTTCAATAATCACGCAGTTGCACTATCCGATTATATTATACTTAAATATGTTTTCTAGACAGACTGTTCTTGCCGTCTTGGCTGCTTCGGCTGCCTTGATGTCGGCTGATGCCTTTGCTCCTGCTGCACCAATTGCTCTCAGTGTAAGTTTCACGTGTCTTCGGCAGACGCTACTCGTTCGGCGAGTAATTAACCAGGCCGCATCAAATGTGTGGATCAATAATCATCAGAGGGGATCGAGGTCGATGAACAGGGAGAAACAGAACTATGGCGTAGGCAGATCACATTAGATGTGTCCACAGCCAGATTTGTTGGGAACACGTACGTTCGTCAGATGACCTTGACACGACACTAAGGTGCATCATGGTTTCGTCGACTGGTGGACGCAACGATGGCTCAAAAGCTTTGCTCTATCTTTCAAAATGTCACCTATTACGGCGGAATATGCTGTGCTACGTGAAGGCTACTCACTGACGGGGCGACTTCATACACTGGAAGCGTATCATTTCCCGAACCCTTTCCGAACCCTCGATTTTCTGCTCACAAGTGGATATTGAAGACACATTATCCTGATTCAAACATTTATCACTCTCTGGTTTAATGCTCACATCTTTGTCTTTTTCTCTACTCTTAATCTGCAGTGCCGAACATCCGCCATGAAGCCCATCGCCGTCGGCCTTGCCATCGATGATGATATTGCCACAGAGGAGGATGCCGGAGAAGAAATCATCTCTGCCGTTGACCTCGACGGAGAAGAAGAGGCCGCCGATGAAGCCATCCCAGCTAGATTCATCTCCGCTCAGAGAATCCAAGAATTGAGGGAGCAACACCGTAGACACGAAACTGATACTGGCAGCCCTGAATACCAAGTTGCCGGTATGACTGAACGTATTAGCCACCTTACAAACCACCTCAAAGAACACCCTAAGGACTTTTCCACTCGCAGAGGACTTGTTGCACTTGTTAACAAGCGTCGTCGCCTATTAAACTACCTTTACAAGGAGGATGAGCAGAGATACGCCGATATTGTTGGAGCCTTGGGTGTCCGACACAGGGTACCTGGTGCCATCCCAAGCAAGGAGGATTTGTATGGACGTTTCCCTGGTCAAAAGGCTAATAAGGGAAAGAGCAAGCAGAAGAAATAAATAGATGGCAAATGAAAAAAGAAAATTTTGTTAATTAATTAGTATTTACGCGCTAGAACTTGTGGTCAGCAGGGATGCAAATGTAATTATCGTACGACTGAGGACGTGACTCAGAACAGAGGTACACCGATGGATTCCAGAAAGTCCAAACCTAACAGCATCGTCGACCGAGCAAAATAATGCTAAAAATAACACCAAAACATCTCGTGTAGAAGATTTCTTGGTGGAGTGTTTTCCACTCCACGAAATGATTTGCTGTTCGCATGTGTAATAATATTTGTCCCACAGTTAATGATTCAAAACATAAACACTAAAAGAATGTCCTTTACATGGAAAAGAAAAACGAAATTGATTAAGCTACAACACAATTCCTACCCGCTCAAACTATGATAAAACAATCGTACCTTAAAAACACTTTATTTCCAAACATGACAAAAGAACGTGAGATGTGGTGCTGGCGGTCATCCCAAATCAGGCCTCATCAGGTCAGCTATGTAGATGTATCACTGCTGATAAG
>JALLBH010000379.1:0-22877 GCA_036940005.1 Skeletonema menzelii | reverse complement strand
GCTATCTTACCGCAGCGGTTGTTACAAGACAAAAATCGGCTTCGTGTTGGCATTTGATTGGCGATTGGCGAGCGGAACAATGACAGCACAGATAGTGGCATAATCAGGGTATATATGGTAACACGCTTTCTCCATCCATCTCTTTTCCTTTTTTCTTTTTTTTTTGATGACAGCGTACAGCGTGATAAATCGTGATGGTTTTACGTTTTACTCCTACATCGTTGTCGTTGTAGATACTTATAGATAGCATCATTGTCGTCGTCGTCTTATTGGTTGTTGCTGTCAAAGTTGCTAAGTTCATTTTACGAGAGTATCTGCGGAGTAGATGAGCAAGCTCTCGGATTATTCCAAATTTGACCACTTGGACGACGTCTCAGACGATGAGACGGACGAAGCATCAGCTGTAGCGCCGGTAACAGCCGCTATCTCATCATCGATCAGCACCACCACTAATCCTCCGGCCACGAAGGGAACCACCAAAAAGCACCCCACAGAACAAAACAGATATATCTTTGAATTTTCTGGACAAAAAGTTTATGAATGGGAGCAATCTCTAGAAGAGGTAACAATCTACATTGATGCACCTCCCAATCTTCCGAAAAATAATGCGGCACATTACATAGATGTGAATATATTACCAAATAGATTACAGGTGGGTCTGAAAGGGTTTGACCGATACTTTATAGATGAGAAGACATTCGACAAGGTTAAGGTGAAGGAGTCAAGTTGGTATTTAGATGATGGGGTGATCACCATCGTGCTGGCGAAATGTTTTCGAGGGCAGACTTGGGAGGGTGTACTTTGTGGACATCATGATGCGGCAGTGCAGCGTGATGGAAAGACTTCAGACCAAAGTAACAGCGGCAGTGGTGTAGTCAATGAAAGTATTGATCCGCACACAAAGCAAGAAATGCAGCGTACAATGATGCTTGAAAGATTTCAAGAGGAAAACCCAGGATTTGACTTTAGATATGCTACTTTCAATGGGGAGGTTCCCGATCCTCGCACATTCATGGGAGGAGTCGGGTATAATCATTGATACTTGATGAATTCTCTAGCTCTTCTTTTTCTTCTTCTTGCCACCCTTGCTTTTCTTCTTTGATTTTTTGAGCAGCTGCCGCTTCTTGAAACTCTTCCAGCGGAGTTGTATCCACAGTGCAGCGAAATGCTTCTTCTCTTCCAACGCCTTGACATTGGCCTCTTCCTCCAATCGTGCATTTCGTTGTTGCTCGAGCTGCTTCTGCTGCTCCTTCTCTTCTTCCAGACGCTGTTCGAGTTTGCCAAGAACACACTTATTCTTTGTGTACTCGTCAGTCAGCTTCCGTAGTTCCAATTTAGTCTTCTCCATCTCGGATGCATTCTTGATCAATACATCCGCCTTTTTCTGCCGTAATTTTGTTATCTCAGTTTCTAGTAATGACACCTTGCAGTTGTGGATCTTGGCATCGTTTTCGATTCTTAGCTTTAACCCGTCAATATCAGATTTAATCGCAGCTCGTTTGGATTCCATGTCCAACATTTGTGCGGATCGTCTCTCCGCTAGAGATTTTCTCGCTTCCACTGCGGATGCAAATGAACCCGATTGGATCGCAACAATATCTGCTTTTGCGAGCTTGATGGTATGCTTGAGCTCTTCCACTTCATCACGGTGCTGAATATGTTCATTCTTGAGTGTAGCTTTTGTCTCTGCGATGGAGCGAATCGTCATCTGCAGCTCATTGTGTGTCAGATCGAGTTCGTTTAGATCTGTCATTTGCTCTTACTATTGTAACTGTTACAATATGTATTCGTTTAGATCTGCCAATCTTTTTCTGGGGACAAAGAGACTGAAGGCAGTTTTAAAATCTGCCAATAATTTATTTACCCTTGGCCAGGATCAAGTCCTGGTTTTGAGTGACTCCTCAGAATATGGTACCTACCATACCATGAATTCTTTCGCCGCAGGCATGCAAGACTTGATGATGAATGAAATGGAGAAAGAGAAGGGCAAATTACAATCCACCATTGCAGAGCTGGAAGAAAGACTTGCAAGAGTTGGTACTGAAAAACCTTCTTCCTCCTCATCTTCATATTCGTCGTGGGAATCGACCTACACACAATTTGATCGTCTCAATCTCGACACAAGAGAAGAATTGGAGGAACAGATCCACCTTGCAAGGTCAAAATTGATCAGGCTGAATGAAAAGAAGCAATCCAATCACAAATCTTGCCCCCATAGTCATCCTTGCCTGTGCTGTTCTCAAAACAGATCTGCCGAGATAGAGGTAATGACAATGACAACTTCACAGAGGATTGAGAAAATGAAGCAATTCCAGCTGGATGGAAATGCTCTCTTCAAGAACAACAAGAGTAACGAAGCTCTAGGAAAATACGAAAAAGCTCTAATATATTATGAGTACTGTTTTGATGCGGGTGAAAATGAAAGGACAGAGCTCGAGCACGTGCGATTACTATGTTTGCTGAACGCGGCAGCGTGTACTCTAGACCTCAAGTCGTATGCACAGAGCATCGAGTTCTGTAACGAGGCGCTGGAAATAGATGATGCGAACCCCAAGGCACTGTATCGCCGAGGCAAAGCTCATAGATTGCTTAACCAATATGTTCTCGCAAAGAAAGACTTGGAAAGAGCCGTTGAGCTAAAAGGTGGAAAGAAGTGCAAAGATCTTCGTCGTGAAATGATGCTTCTTCAGCAATGCGAAGATCAATACAAACAGGCGAGGTTAGAGTTTGCTCAAAAAGCGATCGGAGGATCACGCAAAGCAGATAACGAGAAAAACTAATGTACACTGGTTATCTCAGTATGTTATCTTTACAGTAGCAAACCAATCACGGCTAGCGTACATGATCCTAGCAACACTGAGAAGCGCATGAGAGCAGCCCCACATGCTTCTGTTCGTGTCCAGTATTTTGAGTCTGACGGCTGAACGCCATCATTGACACAGAAGGGTTCGTTTATACATTTGTAATTGAATTTCTGGCCTGAATCACTCTTCACAGATGCCAAGTCTCCACTCCAATAGGCCGTTGAAATAGAAAATGGAGGATGGCAAGAAGAGAGGTTGAAATCGTCCACTGCTACCACCCCATCTGGCCTGAACGAGCGTAACAACTTCAGCGCACTCCTTGGAAGCCCATAATCCATTCGTAAAATGTCAATGGATCTAACATTCGTGTTGCATGGTGTGTTTGCGTAGCATCGTTGCCCTAAATCGCATTCTGCATCAAATCCAGTGGAACAGGGCTTTGAGCACTCAAAGCTAGCTCCGCAAAAATCTTCACCACAGAAAAAGTGTTCACTTCCTTGGTTTGCAGGATACGAGCATGAAGTGATGTCGGTAAAACACGTCTGATCGAAGCAGCAATCACTGTCGTCTCTGCAGGGCTGCCAGCAGTTCTCGGCTGCATCAGCTTCACTTGTTCCACAATACTTTGGTAGAGGTGATACTGGTTGCGGAGGCACGAAGGGAGGTTCATTGGAATTACATGGTACATCCGCGTAGCAAAATTGCCCATTCGGGCATTCTGGTTGCTCTACTCCATCTATAATGTTCACTCCTCCATTGGGGCAAGGCGTTCCACAACTAAACGCTGCGTCACACCAACTTTTACCACAGTAGAAATGATTCGTTCCCGAATAGTCAGATGACGAGCAAGTTCCACCATCTTGTGTAGTGTCAAAGCAGCTCAACCCCAGACAACAATCTGAATATCCCCGTGGACATGGCTGCCAGCACTGACTCTGTGCATCGGCAAGTGTACTACCACAAAACTGGTAAGGCGAGGAAGTTGGAGGAGGCGGTATCGCTGGAACAGGAACAGGAGCCGCATTAGAGTCACATGGTATATCTGCAAAGCAGGTTTCTCCTTCTGGGCATTCTGATTCTTCTACTCCATCTATCACATTCATTCCTCCATTAGGGCAAGGTGTGGTACATTTGTAGGCAGCATCACACCAACTTAGACCGCAATGATAGTGATTTGTCCCTTCTTTATTGTTACTGCCACAGGATGAACCGGCTTCGTAGCATGAATAAGCTATCGCGCATGCTTGGCAGTCTTCATCTGTGGTGCATGGTTGCCAACACTGACTTTGAGCATCCTCGAGTGAAGTACCACAAAATTTGTCGCTGTGGACTACTCCCACGATGAAGACAAGGAGTATGGAATATATGATGAATTTTGAGCCCACCATTGTTATCTCAAAAACATTCAATCGGAGAGCACTATCTCTCTAGAGAGCATGATACAACAAAGAACCCAATATAATCGTAACGTCCCTACCTCTATCATCTCTCTATCATGGTGGGGTTGTTGTTTGATGAGCTTATTATCGTATCACCAATCGTGCCGCCGGATTTATTCCCCGACTACGATTTTTCCCCGACCCGGGGTTCTCATCTGCTTTCTGCTTTTCAGTCACACCTCTCACAACGATACGATACAATACCTAAAAGAAAAGCCAAGGATGTTTACAATTGCTTCGAGATTAGCATCAATTGCGTCAAGACAGAAAGCAACATTATCGACCACGAGACAATGGGCCTCCAAGAAAGCCAATTCATGTACGTGCTCATTTCACCCATCCTGCTCGTGCTCATTTGTCAAGGAAGTGTCTCCACACGTTGAATTAATGGATGATGCAAGACTTGGCTATAACAATGCACAAAGAATTCTTCGAAAAGTGAAGAAACACGATTCCCCGACTGAAAACATGAAGATCGCTTCCAATGCGTTCCGGAGAGAAAAATATAAGCATGAAAGAGGTGTACTGGAAAAGGTTAAAGACAAAGTTCGAGACAAATCCAGAACTAGTAGAATCATGTCTTATTACGACCCTCGCCATCCGGATGCAGACAAGTGTGGATATGTCTCTGTTTCTCCTTGGACAGGCTGTTACATCAGAAAGTAACAAATTCATGATAAGTAGCAGCTGATGGTTTGCAAGCATCACAAGAATTAAAGCGTGGCGATGAATGAGAATAAGAAGCCTCTATTAAAAGAATTGATATTTTACTCGCGTCTTATCTACTGTTAACCTCTTCTTTCACACTTCAGAAGCACCATCTGCAGCTGCCAAATCATTCTTCTTCTTTGCTGACGGTAATAGTCTCATTCCGTTGAGGGTCACAAGCAGCATTGCACCGACATCACTCGCAATCGCAGCCCACAAACTTCCTCGCCCTGCAAGCGTAAACCCTCCAACCACCCCTTTCACAAGTAAGCTAAAGACAATGTTGACAGCAATTGTTCGGATGACTCGTTTCCCCATATGAATGATGTATTGAAGCTTTCTCAAGTCCGAGTCCATCAAAGTAACGTCACTTGTTTCTAGCGCTAATGCTGCTCCCTCGCCCATAGCGACGGAGACATCAGCAAGTGCTAGAGCGGGTGCGTCATTTACACCGTCGCCTACCATCATGACTGCTCTCTTCGCTCTCCAGTATCTATCCTTTCCCCTACTTGCGCTGACCTCATTCTCGATCGCTGACAACTTATCTTCTGGGAGGAGCTCGCTCTTGATGAAGTCATCGTCAATGCCAATCTGATTACCAATCCCAACTGCGGCAGGACGCAAGTCACCGGTCAGCATGGTAATTTCAATACCCATTTTCTTCAAATTCTGCACCACCTCTCTACCTTCAGCCCGAATTTTGTCAGCCACACAATATAACCCCATTATACCTTCATCTGCAATACTAATGAAGCCCGTCGTCCCTCCCGCGCTTGCCCATTCATCTACTAACGCAGCATGCTCTGCAGGCAATTTGTCGTAGAGTCCAATACGCTGAAACAACTTCTTGTTGCCGACATACACGACTTTCCCATTGACAACAGCGCTAATTCCTTCACCTGGGAGTAACGTGTGATCTTTCAAATCGAGATCCTTTGGAACTGAAACTCCTTCATTCAAAGCCCCCTTCACGATCGCCTCAGACAGAGGATGACTGGCAGGTGCTTCCATCAAGGCAAGATATTCAAGAACTTCTATTCGACTCCTTCCACCGATCGCGCGAAACTCTAGCAACTGAAATATTCCTTCGCTCAGCGTGCCTGTTTTATCAAAAGCAATTGACCTCGTCCTCCCTAAACTTTCTAGATGCTGACCACCTTTCACAATCACGCCTCGTTGAGCGGCAGCGGTCAAACCAGCGACATAAGTCACAGGCGTGGAAATGATGAGAGCGCAAGGACATGCAATTACTATCAACACCAAAGCATTTTTTGACCACAACATTCCTACATCCTTCCCAAACGCCCACGGAACCGTGCACATACAAAGAGCCGCCAAAACAACAAATGGTGTGTAAATCTTGGCAAATGTATCGACCATCTTTTCGGTCTCACTGCGATTGGATTGAGCTTCCTCCACCAAACGAATCAGCCTCGACACAGCTGAGCTTTCGGATGTAGCCGTTGTTTTGACTACAAGCTGAGTGCTTCCAGTATTGATAGTTCCTCCGGAAACCTTAGAGCCTTTGGACTTGCTAATGGGCCTTGACTCACCAGTCAGAGTGCTTTCATCTACGTGAGATTTTCCCTCAATGACTACACCATCGCACGGAACCTTGTCTCCTGTTCGTACAGAAACAAGCGTTCCGACTGCAACCACCGAGGCGGGAAGAACAACGATTGCCTTGGTATAGGGGTTGATTACGTTGGCATGCTCTGGTCGTAGGCATAAAATTGCTGATAAGGCGTTACGAGCACGAGCAGTCGCTCTAGACTCAAGTGCTTCCGATATCGAGAATAAGAAGCAGACAGCCGCACTCTCTGTATATTCCTGGAGAGGCAGGGCACCGAGCACTGCGAAAAACATCATGCAGTTTACATCGAAATGACATCGGCGAAGAGTGCAAAATGCCTTCACTGCAATGGGAGGAAGTCCAAATGCAACACTCAAAAGCGCGACATACTTCAGGTAGTCCCAATTTCCACCTATCAGTGAAAGCATACTGATGACCCAAAACACACCACATAGAATTGTTGTTGGACGCACCGATGCTTTTTGCTGGTCGATTGTGTCTTCTTTACCAACATCCATCAGTGCTAAAGCCCACATTCCATCTGCGCCGCCGTCATGAGTAATACTGACTTCATACATGTGACTGTCCAAGACATCCACAATTCCTGACGCAGTGAGGAAGTAGGGCCTATGTTCAATAGAAAGAGTTTGTTTCGACGGATCAAATGTGACATCCTTGATCTCTTCGTTGACAAACTTCTGATCGAGGCAGAATTTAATGGAGCTCAAAGTGCTCTCTTGTTCGTCTGTAGTCAATCCGCTCAGGACTTTGGATATATCAAACGTTGACTTCACATAGGCTTCTGTGGGCACACCCGTCTTAGCGGCGGCCTGCAATGCAGCATCTTTTCGTACGTGTGCGCCAAACCGTTCAGCATTCAGGATACTAGCAACATCGGTGGCGGACATTAGGTCAAAGTCGTGATCAACATAAACAGTCTTGGTAGTCGTATTGATGCTCACTTCATTTATACCATCGACATTTCGGAGCAAAGACTGTATCTGATTCGCCTCGGATGCACAACATATCTTCTCAACAAAGAATTGAGACTTGCCTCGTTGGGGCGATAAGTCTACTGTAGACGCACTAGATGGTCGCCTTTCCAAAGCTTCCACAGGCCTAACGGCGTGAACACGGCCAGATTCCAACTCGAATAAACCAGAGAAGACATCCAACAGATGAAATGGCTCTTGGTGTGCCTCAAAAAAGTGAAGACGAATCTCCTGAGACGTATCTTTTCCTTTGGTCCTTCTTGACTCCTCTCCCATCCAGCTGCGTGTATTGAGGAGGCGAAAGCGACCATGAACGTCATTATCACCACAAGATACGCACGGGTGCTCCATATGTAGCTGGCCGGATGCTTCATTATGTACCAAAAAACAAGTATGGTCGTGATGCTGCACTTTGTACATTCGATGCTTGCCGCATTCATTCTTCGTCTCATCGGCATCGCAACATTCACGTTGCACCAATTGCAATCCTTTGTCACTCAAATGTTGCTGTAGTGTCGACGAATTGCACTGGTTGGGCATGCTCGACGTGATTGGCATGCTGGCAACACCTTTCGGTGAGTTCTCCTCGTCACCATCCACCAAATGAAGAGTCAACTGCGAAAGAAAGCGCCAATTGGTCGTCTTTTGCTTCATTGTGTGACTATTACTCGTTCCTCCCCCTCCATCACAGTTTTCCTCTCCACATAGCTCGGGGTCATGAATATGAGCATGCAAGTGTGGCTCCTCTTCCCCACAGAAACACACCTCATCAGGCTCCCCGTGCTCACCATTCGCATCGAAGCAATACGTCAGCATCCCATCAATATTCTCTCCCGCCCCGTGTGCAGAAAAACATAGTTTATTGGAAAGTAATTTGTTGTTGAGTATCCTGTTTTTGGAGCGGAATGCTCTTGAATGGCCCTTGACATCAAATACGTCCACGGTAATGTTGTCTGGACGTATCACTGCGAGGCATGTCAGATGATTCTTACTGTCAACTGGAGAATCTGAGCAATAGTCCTTTGTACTGCAACAGGATGCCGTTGTTACTGGGATACAAACGCAACTAGACGAAGTGCAGCATTCCTTTGTTTCAATTTTTGGTGGGCAACATGTTGTGTCTGTGTTTGCTGTGCAGCATCCGCCACCTCCCTCCTCATCAGCTTCCACAATGCCTCCCTTCTCATCACAACAAGATTTCTTCTTCACGGTGACATCTCCCTTACAACAAGCTGATTTGGATGGACAACCACTGCAACTCTTATCGCTGCAGCACATATTTTTTGCGGCTACTTTAGGTGGGGAGGAACAGCAGACATCGCCATCGTTACAGCATGACATTTCTTTTTTAGCACCGCAGCAATCGATGCTTTCATCGCAGCATGATTTTTCATCTGGAGGGCCACTATTGCAAATACCATCATTATTGCAACAAGGCTCTGGTGCAGTTTTGGGTGGCGACTCGGAGCAAGTGTCATTATCTGTTGAAGATTGTTTATCACAGCAGCCACTACCACCACTAGCGGATGGCATTGTTTCAGCACCGCTGCCGCAGCAGCTGGGTGCATCTGCAGAGGCGCCGCAACACGCGGGACTCTTCTTCTTCGATACTACCGGATTCATTGCTGCAATGGGCAATTATATGCAGTTGTTGTTGATAGAGGCGTCGTTATCCAGGCAGGGGCTACTGGCGTTCTTCTCGATTGTCATGAATTCATCATGGTTTCGTTTTTTTGATTTTTTGCTTGTGGTGCAACGTTCCACTTTCCACGTGCGTTTTAGGGTTAGGGTTCGGGTTAATCCTAAAGCAAGTGCTTCCGCCATCGCATCCTACGCACGTTGATTCATTTGACACGAATTGATTCATTTGACACGAATGATGACCTATCCCATAACTAGGTAATGCCCACGCGAAGCCTTGAAGCCGTGGCAGATGGCAGCGATGCAAGGCCCAACCACCAACCATACTTATCCGTTTTCCGTTCTCCGTGCCCGTGCGTTGGAGTCTTGTTGGAGTTAGGCCTTCTGGTTACATATTATGGCACCATAGACAAGCAAAGCCGGTGCAACGAGCTAAATAAAATATGAACAGAGCAGCCGTAAAAGAAATTATTGTTGCATGCCCAGGCCCAGAGGGAGTAGAAGAGCAACATGATAACGACAGCCCCGAAGACCCTGTAGATGTAGACCCGCCTCCCCAAGATGAAGTGGCCCGCATATGTTTGGGTCCGGGCGCATATCGTGTGGTACCTTGTGGTGTCGGTGCTCTCCCACGTTCTCAAGAAGATGCAGACGAACCACATGATAGCACTGACTCTGACGCTGATTCGTCACCTCAAGCTGACGTAGAACTCGCAACAGTCGAAGTTGAAGCGTGGGAAGTCGACGACGTTATACACGAAGGAGTCCTTATTCCGGATGGAAGTAACACAGTCGTAGAGAACAATGACGAAGAGAACATAGAGGAGGAAAGTAACAAGACTTCATCTTCTGTGCAGAAGACTTTTTGGGGGGTCGCTATGGGGCTCATAGCTTTTACAGCACTTGGTTTCGGGTTGGGAATGGGGCTTCGTCCTGGGGCTGGTAATGATGTAATAGATGAGGTGATTGCTGAAAAAGAGAAGGAAATAGATGCAATCGGAGAAGAATTGGTAAAAAAAGATGAGGAAATAGAGGAAGTGATTGCTGAAGCAGCTAATACTCAGAAGGATGAACTATTCATGTACTTGATGGCACTGTATGCAGCTCCAGAACTTAACGAGACTGATCGTTGCAGGAATGGATATGCTTCTAGTTGCGGTGAGTGTTGGTGCGCAGCAGATGACGAATGGAGTGGAGACGAAGGGGAATTCATATGTCCACCCTACCCTACTGGATGGATTGATAGCTGTACACCTTCAGAACGGAAGTTGACAGTTTCTTCACATTTCAATAGTTATGTTTGGAATGACAGTACATCAAATGTCAATGCCAATGAGGATAGGAGGTTGCCCAGAATTGCTGACTACTACAACCAAACTGAGTCACCCCTTGTAATTCCAACAAGTGATGGGGGTGTCACACCCTGCAATCCATTTGGGAAAAGTGTTGATTCTATCAATCCTTTCGCAGACCTACCCCTTTGCTTTGACTTTGCAGTAGCAGCAGATATTGATCAACATGTGGAAAATGCAGTATGTGTATTCAAGTTCACAGGAGGTACCAATGAAGTGACTCCGCAAACTCTTGCTTTGGAAGAGGCGTTGGCATCTGCTGAAAACACTGAAATTATCCACACAGGCCCGTGTGGTTTGTGCTCAACCCCGCAAGACGTGGTATCACTAATAGAAAGAACAGATTCATGGTATACAGTATCGAATTCATGCATCATTGCCTCTGTGATGGCAAGTGGAACTACTGTTTATGGAGATACTTCACTCTTCAAAGATTATTTTTCCTGCTATCATGACATCTTGGGTAACTCAGCCTCTTGCTCCATGATATTAGCTGCACTTGTACTGGGAACGTCAATGTTTTGCGATTGGCAGGATTCAATATTTGATACAATGTTCCAGACTGGGGACGCACGATTCTGGTATGGAGGCAAAGCGCCAACTTGCACATCCCTAGACAATGGGTGTAGTATAGTTTCTGCCGAGGAGCTATTCGGGCTTCCCGAGTTAGGGCTTTTTAACCCACACACACAACAAATCTCCGTATTAGTGGATACTACTTTGAAATGTAGTGCATACTTGAAAGTTGCCAACATTTCGGAGCATATGATCCTTTGTCCTGGCGACACATGTTGATACGTTTTTGATTGAAGAACGAAATTTGGTCAGTCACATTACACAATAAGAGTTCTATCTCGCCTATCTTGCGGGTATATATTTGACTCATACTAGTCTTTTTCCATATGTCTTACACAGGCCTCCTTCTGATTCTGTCTAGAACATCCAGGTGTCAATCTCTTTGCTCATGCATCACGTGTTACGATAGTGTCACGAAACCATAAAATAATGCATGATACATAATGGAATGAAATTGAGCAGTTATTCGAGTTGTTGAGACGACATTTGAAGTATTTAGATAGCCTATCTACAGCAGCAACCCGACATTTGGAGGGCAATGCAGTTGTTATCTCTCTCTAGAGGCAGGGGCTACTGGATTTCGATTTGATTTGATTTTTTGTGCTTTATTTTGCTTGCTACTTTTACTTGCTACAACTCCACGTGCGTTTTAGGGTTAGGGTTCGGGTTAATCCTAAAGTGCATTCCATACATCGCATCCGACGAGCCAGCCCTGCCAAAGATGTGAGAGTTTGATTAAACGATAGGAAGATGGGTCTGACACATTTGGCAGCGCGAAATAAGCCATATAAGTGTCCAATCTGAATCCACATGCATTGCTATGGTACACAAGTAAGAGATTCTGTAACCTACAGATATAGCAAGCAACCATGCCAGTTCGTCCAAGCAACATGAACCTTTCCCACTCCGCAAGTGAACAGATCTTCTCGTCAGAAGATGATACGTCGTATAGTGATGACAACAGTGACTTTTCGTTTGAGGTAGAAGAAGAGATTGCACATAAACAGAAACATAACACTGCGCGAAAATGTGATGATGAAAGTATTACGAGTGATGATGACTTCTCCATAAGTGTTGCTAGTGCTCATGATGACTTCTCAATCAGTGTCGCTAGCGAAACAGATGGACTCATGAGTGCCGTGAAGAGCTCATCATTAAGTAATGCTAGCAAAAGTGTTGAAGTGAAGCACTTGGGTGGCTCTCGTAGCATCGTGCAGTCAAGACTAGATGATAAAAGTAGAGATCCGAGAGACGATGCGAGCACCATTTCATCCAAGACTGCGATCAAAAGTTTGATGGAAAAGTTGTCGTCAATGGGAGATGTTTCTGAGTCTAAATCCATTCCCTCTCAATCATCAAACACTACGGCGACGCAGAATACAAACAAGAGGAGGGAGCTGTTTGTACATAAAGTTCAGTCGCTCAAGAGCAAGGCAGCTGGTTCGATTGACTATGCTGAGAGCATCGTCAAGTCACATGAGGATATCGAATATGGTACATCTACAGCGGCCTCAACTTTTTGCTCAAGCGGCAACCTAGGAATATGTTTTGGAACTAAAGGACAAAAGGAGGCGACACCATCAAGCTCTAGACGAAGGTCCAAACGTAAGATCTGTTGCATTGTAGGATTCATTCTTGTCGCTGCTGCTGGTATAGTGGGTGCATTGATTGCCCTAGATGTGATACTGAAGGAGGAGACAACACCATCGGCTGACCCTCCAGAACCAGAACCAGAGATTACGCCGACTGAATTACCATGGTACGTTGACTGGGACGCGTTTCAATGTGTAATGGACTGCAATGGACGACCACCCTGCGGAGGTACACAGATGAATGATGACGAAAGGTATGCCACATTGAAAGAGTGTTGTTCAGAAGGCATGGGTGACTTTATTGATGAACACTGGACAGTGGAACTTTGTGTGGAAATTAACGGTGTCGAGCCGGTACTACCAACCTATTCCCCGACTAATGCACATGAAGAGACAAATTTTCCAACAGCTGATGCGGTGTCGACACCGTTCCCTACCATATCTCCCGAGGTAATGTATTATGCCGATTTTTATAACATGAAATGTATTGCTGAGAATTCAAGTCGCAAGGCTGGGTGGGAAAGGGGCTATGAAACAATTCGTGACTGTTGTGGAGCTAATTTTGGGGGTGATATGCACAAGGAATGCTTGGGTGAAGCTGACAGTAGCACTGAGAAAAAATCACTTTACTATCCTGATTACGGAGGAAGAAACTGTGTCGAAGAGAACTCAAGCGCGAAGCAAAGTTGGGAACAAGGCTACGAAACGAAGGCTGAGTGCTGCAACATTCATTTCATATGGGATACAGCCAGTGTTTGCTTTCAAGAGGACGAAGACATTGCTGCAACGCCACTAACTGGTAGACCTTCACCCAAGCCTACATCACCGCCAATTAAGGCAACATCGCTTCCGACGTCGCGACCTACTACGTTACCTCCTTCACGAGCTCCTTCACGAGCCCCTTCTCGAGCCCCTACACGAGCTCCTTCACGAGCCCCTTCGAGCTCTCCAACTGCATCTCCTGTCGTTCCTGGCTCGCCCTCAAGAAGTCCTGTTTTCTCTCCAACATCATCGCCATCAAACTTCCCATCGCCTTTGCCTACAGCCTTCCCGTCAATTTCAGTGGCACCTACATATAGGCCATCTTTCAATCCAAGCGAAACTCCAACTGGTCCCACTCCCAGTCCCACTGGAGAGTTGGAAAGTTTTCGTACTGTGCTGGTGAAGAAATCTCCCATTAGCTCAGATAATCTATTTGTGGATGATTCCGCACAATATCGTGCATTGGAATGGCTGGTTGGTAACACGTTGTATGATTCGTATCCAGATGATCGCAAGATTCAAAGGTGGGCTCTGTGCACATTTTACTACTCTCTTTACGGTAATGATTGGGCTTTGTCGGATGGCTGGGCGACACACACGGGTGATTTGGAGCATGAATGTACATGGCATGGGATCTCGTGTACAGGAAGCGGCGCTGTGCTTTCGATTGACCTGAAAGCGAACACAATATATGGACATGTGCCGGACGAGATTTCCCTCCTCGCTGATGTTGAATACGTGGGGCTATCAGAGAATAAAATCAGGAGCATCCCT
Organism: Skeletonema menzelii; assembly: GCA_036940005.1. NCBI lineage: Eukaryota > Bacillariophyta > Thalassiosirophyceae > Thalassiosirales > Thalassiosiraceae > Skeletonema > Skeletonema menzelii. The sequence continues at coordinate 8,664 of JALLBH010000379.1, read as the reverse complement.
GCGTCCTTGATCAACTTGCCAAAGTTGAAGGTCCTGGATATGCACAAGAACCGTCTGAATAAGATTCCAGAAGGAGATTATGGCTCAAGCATTTTGGAAGAGCTTTACCTCAGCTTCAATAGCATTAGCACAATTCCTGCTGGGTTCTTTGAACTGCGTTCCGTAAAGGTTCTCTGGCTGGCAAACAATCAAATCAGTTCCACATTAACAGGTTTTGGGAAAATGACTCTTCTAGAGGAGCTCGATCTTGAGTCAAATCAGTTTTTTGGCCCTATTCCTGAGGAGATGTTTAGCTTAGTCAACCTCGCTGTTCTATATCTGTACGACAACGAGTTGGCAGGTCAGTTTCCTCCAGGACTTTCGCAGATGGCTAGTTTGACCGAATTGGATTTACATTCGAACAACATTGCTGGTGAGTTACCGTCAGAGATTGGCAGTTTCTCGACTCTCTCGGAATTGCATCTTGGAAACAACAATTTAATTGGACAAATCCCATCGCAGCTCTACAATGTAGCAAGTCTGACAGTGCTAGACATTTCTGAGAACTATCTTAACACGACATTAGCGTCTGAACTCGGCAATCTTAACCAATTGACAAAGCTTGACTTGCATGACAACTACAAAAAGAAGGATAACGGTAAAGTCGAAAGCTTTGGTGTGCATGGATCCATTCCAGATTCAATTGGCAGTTTGACTCTCCTCAAAGAACTACGCCTGGATAACAATTACGTTCAGGGCACGTTGCCACTGACGATTGGAGATTTGAAAGCACTAGAAGTACTTCGTTTGGAATCTAACAATTTCCAAGGTAGCATCAAGCCAGTAGCAAACGCCAAAAACCTACAATATGTACACCTTTGGTCAAACTACTTCTCAGGTACAATCAGCAATAGTATTGGTCAGCTGTCTCAAGTGGTCGAACTATTCCTTGATGACAATGAGTTTACAGGAAATATTCCTGCAGAAATAGGTCTTCTCTCGAACGCAAAATATATTTCATTGGGGCTGAATAAACTCGAGGGCATGATCCCGTCTTCATTTGGAATGCTTTCGAGTCTTGAAAGGCTTGACTTGCAGGGCAACAATTTAAGTGGTGCAGTTCCAGCAGAGATTGGTAACATCCTATCTTTGGAGCGAATAAGATTGGAGGGAAATGAATTATCTGGAAACATACCGAAGGCGGTGTGCAAGTTGGGTAGCTTAGAGTTGTTGTCTGGAAATTGTGAAGTTGTGACGGAGACAACGGTTGAGAATAGCTGGACCTGCAACTGTTGTACAACTTGTGATGAACTTTAACATGATTTACAGAAAAGAGTGGTTTATTAGAGCTGGAGAATGCTACATTCATACTTACTAAAAAACGACGGATTTTTCCTCTTAGGATACACCAACTGAAACAGGCATAGCCTTACGAATTAGGCCTTATCAGGTCACATACTATTACCTATACAGATCTAGCATCACTTCATATAAATGTAGAATCGTCTTTTGCACTGAAAACTATTTTCACATTAACTTGTTACAGATATTCGATCATGAAAAGTTCCTGTCCCTGTTCGACTCCCGCTTTCTTTAACGTTACATCCTTATTGATTTGCCCTTGATCCTCTTGAGATAAAAGTGTGAACACTCGCCTAGGAAACCGTGTGACCAATCGCAATACCTTCGGATCTGCTCCACAAATAGAAGAAGCGTATTGAAACAAATCATTCATTGTAGACTCGACATCGAATCTACGTCTACCCGTGACATTTTCACCAGTAGTGGACCGACCCCGAATTTGAATATTACATACTCCTTCTACTTTGTCATCAGCAGGTTCTGGAACTAAATCAACTTGTGGAGGATTTGGTTCCATTTCAGCCGTTACCACTTCTGTTTGTTGATGCTGCGCTGTATCCTCGGATAACAGTCTACCCTGGCCCATTTCACTTTGTCCAGACCCTTTCACTTCATGTTCTGGTTTAATATTCAAATCAGCCATGTCATCATCATCCGGCGGTCCAATATCAACATTCAAATCAGTATTCACACAACTCACAACACCAAATTCAGATGGTGAAAGACTCGACACAATCAAATCAAACGAAACACCTCTCCTCCACGTCCGAATCATATCACCTTTCGATAAGGTAGCTCGCGTACGCATCAAACTTTGCTCCAACACTGCCTTGACATCTTTCAATTTGTAGAAACCATTCTTGATGGAAGATGCGGTGGGAGTGAATGTGCAATCGGTACCGGCGGGAAGAGAATTTATTGGTGTTATCTCGATTGCCAAGTCTGGAACATCAAATGCTCCGTAGGCAAGGTGGCCTGGTGTCTTTTCAGTTTGTACATCTCCAGATGAGTCATTCATTGGAGCAATGTCCATAGCGTCACCATCTTCATCAGCAGCAGCATCAGACGATAAATGAGACGCAGAAGGATCAACAGTTCTTTTGATAGGTATGCGACTGCCGCACCTTTCATTACTCCTCCCCATAGAATGCGAATTTTGCTGCAACAACGCACGTGCAATTGGTTCCGGTAATCCTACGCATCCATCTTCTTGTGTGAACTCTACAACGGTGCCGTGTGTGTAGGAGATGTATCTGTGGGATAGTTCATCGAGATAGGCTTCAATTTGAGTAGAAGTTTCTTCTGCACCTTCGTCGTTGTTGTCTTCATTATCGCTACCATCACTCATATTTTCATCAGTATCATTGGACGACATTGATGTCTGCATAGAAGATGGAGTCATTTGTTGCGACGAGACCACAGTTTCTCTAACACCATCTACAAATGCCTTCATCTTTTCACTTGCCGGGAAACCAGCATATTCTGGATCCAATACTCCAATTCGAAACGCCAATGGTCGGCCATTACGACCACTGCCCCATGGATCCAATGCAGAATTATTTGACGTGAGGGCCTCTAAGATACTGGGGGGCAATGCAATCTTATCGCCCTCTCCGTGGATGGATGTTGCTTGTAGTTTCCATCCCTGTGCGAATAATATCGAATGGTTGTTGTCAATAAGACTTTTGTTATCATTTGGAGAAGATCGACCAGCACTTTTCTGCACAGACGATTCATTCACTACCGAAGAAGAAGATGCCACGACGCTTGTAACACCCAATCTTCTCTCTACCCGTCGCACACATTGCACGACTCTATCCACAATCTTGGCATTCCGCTCACTTTGCAATTTTTTCTCACGTAGACGTGCCTCCGCTTTTGCCTTGGCGGCTTGTGCCTCTCGCCTTGCTTTGTTGGATGCTGCCCTAGCATCACGAGATGCGCGTGATCGAGCTAGAGCTGACTTTTGGTCCTTGGCGAGGCGTTGGGCGGCTATTTCAAAGTCCATTTCTATTAGTTATGGTCATAGGCGATGGAAGGTGATGGAAATTTGCCGAAAAAACGAAGACGGCCGGGGATGTTCTCAAAAAGTCCCGTTAGAAGAGGACTCCCTTTCTATCTAGATGAGCTTGCCTTCTATCTAAGTATTATTTCCAACGTAGAGGATATTTGCATACTGATTTCCAACGTGAAAAAGGAGGAGTAGCAAGCACGTTCGCTGGATGAAGTACGTGGCCCTCCACAAAAATTATTATTCCAAAAAAATTCTCATTTTTTGGTTCCATAACGACAGCATTGGTTGCTGCATGCTACATACATCCAAACCATGTGGAGCCGCCTACGCCAGATACCAATCAAACACCCACTCGCATTCGGTGTGGTCATATCTACCTTCAAAACTTCCGCGTCCGATCTTTTGGTGCAAAAAGTTGTCGAAGGCAAAAAGGAAATCGACTGGAAGCGCAATGCCGCATTTGCAACCTTCGGATGTTTCTACCTGGGTGGTGTTCAATATGCAATCTACGTTCCTCTCTTCGGAAGGCTATTTCCAAATGCAGCAGCGTTTGCTGCAAAGCCTCTTCGGGAAAAGATAAAGGATGTCAAGGGGCTTACTGCTTTGTGTGGACAGGTATTTCTGGATCAATTTGTGCACCATCCGCTTTTGTACTTTCCGGTATTTTATGGAACGAGAGAGATGGTCATGTCGAAGGAACCTGATTTGATGCGTTGTTTGAACACATACAAGGAAAATATGAAGGAAGACCTGGCTGCCTTGTGGAAAGTGTGGGTTCCGTCTACGTTCATCAACTTTGCATTTATGCCAATGTGGGCTCGTATTCCTTGGGTGGCAGGAACATCTTTGCTATGGACGTGCATCTTGAGTGCCATGAGAGGAGGTGATGTTTCACATGGTCAAGATCTTGAAGCTCCATTTCCTACTGGTACCACATTTACATTGGTGAAGGAGGGTCTCGATGACATATTCGCCTCTCCGGTTGACGAGGAAAAAGAAATGGCACATGTGTGTATCAGTGGTGCAGGTCCTGATAGAGTTGGTCACGTAGCCAGAATGGCCCGCACAATTGCCGATGCTGGAGGCAATGTCACCTATTCAAAGATGATCCGTCTGGGACAAGAGCACGTCTCATTAATGCATGTCTCTATACCGCCTGAAAAGAGAGGAGAGTTAATACACAAACTGCACAACAACGAAGATTTGAAACGCTTAAATATCAGAGCAAGTTCACTGGTACGTCGTCGTACAGGAACATATCAGAATGCGGTTGCTGGATTCAAGATCCATTGTGTCGGTGAAGATAAACCAGGGATGCTTGCTGCCATTGCAGAAGCAATTGCTCAGCGAAACATGTCCATTGAAGATGTACAAACAGAGATTCGACGTGGAGAGCACAATAAACGCGAGTTTGTTATCAATGCAGAAGTGATCACAACGAGTCGGATAGACCAAGAAGATCTAGATTCAGTTTTTGCTGACTTTACAAAGCTGAAAGAAGATTTGAACTTGCGTGTAGTTGACATACGGGTGCAAATGGACGACTAGGTGGAGAAGGTAGAAAAATTGAACACTTTGTAGACATTTCAAAATAAATAAGTGTCGATTGGTTCATTACGGCTTTTCTCTAATTGCATGTAATGTCTCTGAGTTCGTCGGAAACATTGCTTGTTGGTACGCCTCTCTCTCTCTCTCTAGAGAGAGAGAGCATGGACGGAGTAGTCACGAAAGGAGACTCTGGTTTGATCACGGATGTCGGGCGGCAAAATCCAAAAAATCCACAACAGTCAAATTCAGTCATTGACATGAGGAACCCTGGAAGAACCCAATCCTCTTTTGGTAGAGCAGACATTCACGTGGAAAATTAGGCAATGTTGTATCATTATCGCTACATTTTCCTGTAGAGACATCTTTGAACCACAATCGGAGTCATCATAGAAAGAAAAATACCAGCTCACCATGAAAGTGGGAACATCACGTCAAGAAACCGATATTAAGCCGCCTTCGAGCGTAGTAGAACCTGTCTCTCTGGCGGTCGCCGCTGATGTTGCTCAGATACGGCTTGAAGATTGTCAGCATCAATACTCATCCCATGCGATGGGTCAGGCCACTGCTCACCGGCTGAAATCGTTATTGTCACATATCTCGCCTCCACTGACCAACTCATTAGCATCAGAATTGAATGATCCGTCGGTGAAGTCTACTTCAGATCCTTTGTCAAACAATGATGGAATAAAAAAGAATGACAATCATGCTGCAACTATTGAGGCATCAGATAAAGATCCAAAAGTTGAAAGGTCAATACCTCAAACACCAGCACAGGCTCGACAACATCAAGCTGGAAATGGCTTGAGAGGGTTCCTTGATAAGGTCGATAACTTCTTTCTTCATCCTCCACCTAATGCTCGCCACCACCATCAAGGACATAGATTCGACAGTGTTCAAACTTATGAGACTACAACTCACCATAGCAGCGATAACGACACAAAGACTGCTTGTATTGGGTGTGACCCATCAGCTTGTTCTCTTCCTTCTACAAACATTTGTAACAATAACGAACAGAAAAAACACACTGACCAATCTCAGCCATTGAAACAACAAACAAAGCAACAAACAAAGCAACAAAAGTCACGGCGTCATTTGTCTATATTTAACTCATCTCATCGACCCTCGTGGAAGAAAAAGTTCCACATACCATTATTTCATTCAAGCACTGCACCACAAAACTTATCTGAATCACAAACGAAGGAACAAAAGGAGAAATCTCTGAGGCACCAGTATCGTGGAATACTCTTGTCTGGAACTACAACGTGGGACCAGCACGAGGCTAAAGTGAACTCGATTTTGCACATATGTGAACTCTACCAGCTTGGACATGATTTGAAAGAGTATAGTCAGAAGGAACATGATGATGGCGACACAGTAGATGATGATTCACTGCACAATGATACCCCTAACAACACCACTGAAGCTGCAAATACATTATTTGAAACCAGAGCTAGACGTACCCTCTCTTCCATTGGGTTTGAGTTTCAGCTAGACAAATGCAGCACTTGCACGGAAAGTAATACAGTGGACGAATGTTGCGAACGATGTACCACGCGGCTTTACCATACACCGTCCAACACTGCTATTACAAACGAGAATAGAAGGAAATTTATTGCAGATGGTAAAATGTACGATGCTCTCGCAGATCTTTGTCAATCGGCTGCACAAGAAATTATGGCAGAGGCTTGTGATCTTGTGTGGGTCACTGTGTGCGATGGAAAGGGGGGTGGTCTCAGCGCTCGACGACTTGATGAACAATCTTCAAACTTGTCATCAGATTCCAAGTCTGTTAGAGATTGGCCAAGAGATGATGAGGGAAATATAATTGTGCGTGAGCCTATTCGAGCACTTGTTGGTAGATGTAAGAGCGGAAATGTAAATGGTAACCAGACCAATGACACGTTCTTGGTTTCTACCGGAAAAGGCAAAGTATCGGCTGGCATCTTCAGTCGTCAACATTTGCTGACAACTGGCCTTGAACCCTCCACAGCTCTTCCTTTGTTGCGCGAGGCTCGAAGTCGGGGTATGAACTGTGTAGTGATTGATCCAAATGCAAGAGGTGATTGCGTCGGAATGGAAACATTTCAAGAAAGTGTTCGAAGCTTGTTTCAGCAAGAGTGTGATGCAGAAGTGGAGGATGCGATCATTCCTGCAAATGATGGTCACATTTACGTCTTAGCGCACTCAGCAGCGGGTGGTCAACTTGTACGCTACCTTTTGGATAAAAATCAAAGTGCTCTGCTCCCGAGGATACGTTCCATCACTTTCACTGACTCGACTCACTCAGTCCAGTGGCTAAAAAAACATCCGCATTTGGCGTCGTTCATACAATCATCGAAGGCACTTTATGTCAGATCGGCAAACCCCATGCGTGATGATGGATGGGAGACTGCTGCCCCTGGGGATGAATGCAATAAGGATCATTTTTGGAGTCATCGATTTGGCCAAATCAAGACGGTTTGGGCTGGCACGACGGATCATTCCTTAACGAATTGGGCTGCATGTGCTCCGATTTGGGAACACTTTGATAAAAGTGCTACTGATGAGATAGCAGAGAACTCTGGCAATGAGGCAGAAAACGAATCCGATACAGACAAAGTTCAGAAATAGTCAATCTTGGCAGAAGCTGCATGAATATCAGTAGACGTACATTATGATTAAAATTGCTACTAGCTTGCCAAACACTCAGTTCACTGCGTCCCGATCACGGGTCAAAATAAACAAAGAGCCTTTGTTACCGCGTCCAATCCTAACACTATCACTAACATAAGTTGTTTCGACCCAACCAGAATCATACGAACCCTTAATCTTCGCTCGAATGTCAAACAAGAAACTAATATCCAACGGTCCAACTTTGGCAGTATCGAACCCAACAATGGCCCTTAGAGGAACATTTGGACTTTGTCGAAACGGTCCACCGACTATTACGAGTCCTAACCCTGTCTTGATTTCATTTGTGACTCTTTGAGTTTCAAGATCGAACGTTTGTTTCGCTACATTGTTTGACGCATCTACGGGAATCCCCCCTCCGCTAACTGCACCTTGCAATCCTGCCTTGCTTGTGGTAATTAAAGCTTCATCGGTGGTAACTGTCCACTTTTCATCTGCATCTACATTATCAATATCACTTGGAGCAGTATACTGAAGGAACCAGTCTCCTCCAAGGATCTTTGCTTCGTTTGGATCAGATAACAACGATGGACTTGGCTGTGACGACGTTTCTAATTTTCTCACCAAGCTGAGGACACGAGCTTGTGTTTCGATATCTGCATTCTTTCCATTTTGTGTCCCAGAGATTTGTTGTAATAGAGCTGCCTCCTGATTGGCCAAGTTGTTGCTTTTGCCTGCGCTTGCTTGGAATGTTGGTGGCTTGAAGATGGTTCCCAAATTGAATGAGTGAGCAGCCAGCAATTGGCAGAATAGGAGAGCTAATGTTGATTTTATCATGGTCAATGATTTGCTGCTGAGTGAAAGACGTCTGGGACAGTGAGCTCTCTAGCATAATGATGTAGCGTCGGTGTTGGGGTCTGGGTCTGGGAGAACGGGAGATACTTAGAACAGCCAGAAGATGATGAGGCGAGCAAGAGGTGCGTGGAGAGAAAACATTTATAACGGGGCTACATTTATTATTATTTCATTGAGTAGCTCCTGTAATGTATTGGATATGGTACCCTTCTCTGACTAAGTTGAGTTGACAGATGACGATGATACAGTCGTCGTACGGTTATTTTGACCCACGCTTATTTTTACCTCACAGTTGT
>JALLBH010000378.1:0-23955 GCA_036940005.1 Skeletonema menzelii | reverse complement strand
ATGGTGATTGTGGAGAAGCATTGGGCTGGCTTGAGTAGGTTTAGAGTTGCTAGTACGAGGAGGACTGTCGTGATGGAGGTTGATGCCGTCATGGTTGCTTGTATGAAGTATTGTTGACGTAGGTTGTGGAACGAAAGATTATGCGAAGGATGAACTGGGATGAAAGTAAGTTAGTGGTAGATGGTAGTGGTCAGCGTCAGCGTAGCGTCGTGAAAAAAGAGGCGCAGGAGGCGGAAAAAGATGCAGAGGTGATTATCTAATAAGCAAGGGTTTTCTTTTGAGTTACTAATTCAATATATTATTACATCGTTTGTAGTATACCCTGCTTATCTTGCCCTCTTATCCTCCACATCATCACTTCTTTCCACAGCGGTTCGGCCTTGAGTGATTTGACGATTAACGTCTCTCCTCTTTTTCGTAGCATACATTCAAGATCATCAAATTTCGGAAGACTCTACTTAACCGTCATGGTGAACGCTGTGCTTTCGATCGATATCGTTGATTTTTCTTTTCATAATCTACTCGCTCACTCTCTAATAGGTTCAAGTACTTGACCATGATTCGCCCTATCCTCTTTGCCACCGCCCTACTCTCATCTGCATCATGCAGCACAGCATTTGCACCTGCAGCATCGTCGCTAACAACACAGCAGCAGCGAACATCATCCATCAAAATCACCACCCCACTCCAAATGTCCGAAGACGATGATGATTTCTCCTCTTCCCCCACCCAACAAAGAATCCAATCACTTGTCGACAACAACCCCGTCCTCCTCTTCATGAAGGGATCCAAACTATTCCCCCAATGCGGCTTCTCCAACACGGCATGTCAAATTCTCCAATCCTACAATATCGATTTTGAATCGGTCGATGTACTCGCCGATGAGGAGATTCGACAGGGTGTGAAGGTGTTTAGTCAGTGGCCGACTATTCCGCAATTGTATGTTTGTGGAGAGTTTGTTGGGGGAAGTGATATTATGATTGAGATGTATCAGAGCGGCGAGCTTGGAGAAATGATTGAGGTCGCAAGAGCGGAAATGGATTAAGTTGAATTGAATTAGTGATGGATGTATGTAGGGAGATTCAATCAATAGAAGGTAGTAGAGAACTGATGGTTGGTTGGAAATTATTTTAGAAGCAGCAACAGTACTTAATTGCAGATATTAGAGTTAACAAACATCACATTAACATGGTTGACTAATCAATAATCATCATACCATGACCAACACATACACATCTTCGCCTTTCTATCCATTCAATTGTTGTTCATTTTGGTCAACCTTCTTCCATCAAATATCATTATTCCATCAAATATCATTATTTGTTGCATGGAAGAATTGGAATGATATTATTGTTGCTGTTATTGCTGTAAATCACCTCCATCAGCACCAACACACCACCATCTTTTATTTATATAATATATATACTTGTTATTACTCCTCCACACCTTTAATACATTGAACCAACCAATCAAACCCCTCAAACAACCCCTTCCCCTGCAACGCACTAGTCTCCTGAATACTCCACTGCCGATTCCTAACCTCCGGTAACCCCAACGCATCACTAATCTGCTGCGCATTCAACGCCCCCTTCTGATCCTGCTTATTTGCAAACACCAACAATATTGAATCGTTTAATTCGTCCTCTTCGAGCATTGCAGCTAGTTCGCCTTTGGCAACATTCATTCGTTCTACGTCGGCGGAGTCAACTACGAAGACTATGGCGTCGGTGTTGGGGTAGTAGCATCTCCAGTAGGGTCGGATGGAGGTTTGNTGAATCAATAATGTAGATTTGTTTTGTCATCATTGTTGATAATCAAAGAGAAACAGACAAAGAGAGTCAGAGTCACAGAAAGAAGAATGTTGAATTATAACACAACAATTTATGACTCTGCTATACAACAACAATGCTGCCACAACACAAAACTCACCTTTATATTCTTATACTGCAAAGTCTCAACATTAAACCCAATCGTCGGAATAGTTTGCACAGCCTCATCACTCTCATTCTGCAATCGATACAAAATTGTCGTTTTGCCGGCATTGTCAAGACCGAGGATGAGAATTCGGACTTCTTTGGACCCAAAGAGGGATTCGAACATGCGGGACATTATGATACCCATTTTTTATTATTGTAATTTTGGGAGAGGGGTGAACGAAAGGGGTTTTGAGTCTATTAAACGTGAGAACTTTTAATGAGGTGGGGATGTAGTTGATTACAAATTCGTAGAGCAGTGGTCTGCAGGGTTGGGGCTGTCTGTAGAGAGAGGGCTGGTGTGCTGAGAGGATGATAGTAGGGCAACTTCGGCGGCTTGGTCGGCACGAAAAAATGACTTTGCGTTGGGTTGATGATGAGAAAAGAGTCGAGTCAACTGAGGAGAAACACCGGCCGGGCCGCAAAAAGCTTTTATTTTTGCCCTTCTCCTCTTGCTTGCTTGCATGCAACTCCTCGTTCCTTCGATCACTCTCTCTCTGCATAGACAGTTTCATTCATTATCAATTATCATTATGTACTCCGTTAGTCTCTTGCTACGTCGTTTACATGTCATCAGCACCCTCGGGAACCTTTCCCATTTGCTTTCCAGCCCTCATAACCTCATCTACAAGGAGCAACTGCGATGCCAACACAGTTGACAGGTGCAAGCACTGCCTCTTCACACGAACATTATCCCAAACACCCTCGTCGGCAGGAATCATAGGATCGCCCGACGTGCAGTCCAATCCGACCGCCAGAGTGCAATCACTATCCTCACGTGCATCGGTCAACTTCAATATACAATCCTGTACATCGAATCCCGAGTTCTCAGCCAAAGTCTTGGGAATTACCAACAACGCCTCAGCATATGCTTCCACACCCAACTTGGCTCGTCCCTTGGTAGCCTTGGCAACTACATCCTTCAAATGCATTGCTGCTGCGAGTTCAAACGCACCTGCACCAGGCACCACTGCCTGATCTTCAATAGCATTCTTCACAGCCCTCAATCCATCCCTCACAGCATCCTTAATCTGATCAATTGTATGACTATTCGGACCCTGCAACAACAACGTGCAACTCTTGGGATGCTGACATTCTTCCACAAATGTAAACTTATCATCACCCAACGTCACCTCACTAACCTTCCCAGCAAATCCCAACATACTTGCATCCAAATCCTCCACCGAATGAATCGGACTCCCACCACATGCCAACGTCAACCTCTCCATATTCCTCCTCTTGGCACGACGCAAACACAATATCCCCTCCTTGGCAAAGATATCCAAACTCAGCGGATCAATCCCCTTCTGATTAATCATGACAAATGACTCTCCCTCCTTACACACCGAACGTTTAAAGTCCACCACAGCACGACAACGTTCATCCAACCACTTGCGCTCACTCTCCACCAACTTTTCACGTTCATCGGCATTACTATAAAAGAACCCACTCTGAACCTCTGTCTTTTCATACTCAAATGTAACATTACACGTCATAATATGACAATTGGTCAACACCTTGGGCATATCCGGATGCCTCCCCCCATGATCCAACACCAACCCATTCACAAATCTGGAATCGGACCCCAACTTGCGTTGCATTGTCATAATTTCCACCATGTTGAGATCAACGGGTGTGTTTGTGGTATAGTTTTTAGGAGCGATGCATTGGATGGCATCGACGACTGCCGTGGCGATTTGATCGGCTAGGTCGTGTTCTAGTTTTGTTTTGAGGGAGGTGGATGCGAGACAGGTGAGGAGTTCACGATCTTGAAGTACTTTGTTGGAAGAAGAGTTGTTGTCGTCATTGTCAATGTCATTGGTGTCATCACCGCCGTCTACAGCTGTAGCAGCAGTAGATTTAGGAGAGTAATCAACCTTAAACTCCTCCAAAAATTGTAACGTGGCATCCCTCGCAATGTCAAATCCATCGGCAATGACGCGTGGATGGAGTCCCTCCGAGGTGTATCGATGAGCTTGCTTGAGGAGCTCTCCGCAGAGGAGGACTGTGGATGTTGTTCCGTCTCCGGTGACTTCGTCCTGTCGAGAAATGAGTGGTTGGAATGGTGAGATGATGATATTGTTATTATGGTGGTGAGTGATGCGCATTGGTGGTGAAAATAAAATCAAGCAGTGCATACTGTAATTCAATATCATATTATCAACCAACAAACCCAACTAACCTGAGCAGTAGCAGTCCTAGCAATCAACGCAGCAGTAGGATGCTGAATCTGCATCTCATGCAACAACACATTCCCATCCTTGGTCAATTTAATCTGCCCCGCCCCACCAACGAGCATTTTGAGCGTCCCGCGTGGGCCGAGGTTGGATTTCAGGACATTTTGAAGGCCGGATGATGCGGCGATGTTTACGGCCAGTGCTGCGTCTTTGGCGACTATTTCGGCGTTGGGGGATACGTCTTGGAGGCGGGACATTTTTATGATTATGCGATAATATTGGAGTAATCTAGGATGAAATCTCACTGCATGCCGTGGAGCAGAGGACGGAGGGCGAAAGATTGAAAAAAATGGTGAGAGGTGTGGCCAAAATCAATTGCTTCCGCATAGGGGCTTCATAAGGAAAATAACAATGACGCAGCTCCCTAAATTTTGCCTGGCCTCCGTTCGTCGGGCAACATGGTGGAGAAAAAAAGAAAGCACACCGCCTGCTGCAAGCTGGACTCCGACAGCATTCTCATAGCTGCGGCCACCACCAAGAAGACGATTGCTATTCTCAATCTCTACGACGATACAGCACATCAGCACTGTACAGCCGATGAAGAGGAGCTTGGCGGTCTGTTATTCATCTACCATACATTAGCTCCATAAATATAATAAAATCAAGACCCAACAATGGCCGCCACAGCCAAACAACCAAGCCTCCCCCTCTCCTCCATCTACCCCATCAACACCCTCATGGAACTCACACTCAACAAAGCAGAAATCGCCACGGGAACAATTTACTGCACAGATGAAGTTAGCAATACAATCGTACTCAAAAAGTCACTGGTGCACACCACGCTCAGCTCGGAAATTACCGTAATTAATGCGGATGTGGTGACGGGACGGCGTATTATTACCGAGGAGGCAGATTCAGCAGAAAAAGAGAGCAAGACTACCGAGGGTGTCTTGCCAAATGTTAGTAGGAGAATGGTGGAAGAAAGGGAGAGGAGGGCGATTAAGTTGATGGAAGAGAGTTTTGGTCATGTCAATCAAAAGGTGAGTTTCTAGTTGAAGGATACTTTGATTGGTATGTTGTAATTACCAATTGTTTCACTCACAAACTAATCTGTTATTGTTCATGTCTTCCATGAACAATAATCACCAATTTATTGCTATTCACAATAACTTCACATACAATTCAACCAATCACTCATAAAACAATCAAACAAACGAAATAACACAGGCATCCCCCGAAGGACAAAAAATATTCGACAAACTCCTAAAAGCATGCAACGAAGTATCCTGGAAGGGTGAATCCATCATCGTCCTTGGTGAAATCCGCGTTGATCCACCCTACACTAGTAATGATTGTGTATTAATGACAAATGTTGGGAAGGGGAGTGGTAGTGGAGGGTTGGGTATGCATAGTTTGGAGAGGGTGAAGAATATTGTGAATGCTGCCGCCAAGTAAGAGTGAGATATTGCATGCATAAAGATGTTGTTGATGTTGGAGAGAATGGTGTGGTAGTCAGTGGTGAATTGATTGAAAATGAGAGAGGATGGACAGAGGAGGAGACAATGCAAATGGATACAAGTGTTCTAAGATTCATATAACAGAACATAAGTTTTTGAGATCAGTATAACACACTTGTTCTTAATTCTTATCGTCAGTACGATATCAAAGCTGATGAAATCATCTTTGACACCCAGTCAACCGGCGTCATCATCATTCGCTTGCAAGTCGAAAGCGATGGATCTGAAAGTTGCGTTGGGATGCCAATGCTGAGAGAGAGAGACTCGGAGACGTACCACTGCTCTCTACACTCAGAGACGGATCGTCAAGCTGACCGCACGGACGCAGTGTCTTGATACTTTCGTTCTTTCAACCTTGCCAATAGAGGAGAAGAAAAGACAACAAATCATTCGGTCAGTAACTATATAAAATATATGCAACGCAGACAATGGAGAGCGACAAACACACACGATCATCTTTCGGTTCAGTTCAGACAAATAATATACAACAGGAACAAAAGTTTTCTGCATCGGCCTTTTGCCTGAAAGCGAGCTAGGTTAAATGTATCATCACAACTGAACCATCGAGATGTGTGTGTGTGTGTGTGTTCGACGTTTGTTATCCACACGGTTGTGTTTGCTTACCTTTTCTGGATGAGATTTGTCAACGCCACTTTAACTTTACAGTCGTGTTCACATCAACCTAGCGAGTATGAAAGAGGAAAGAATCAAAGATGGGGGTGAATTAGATAAGAATACCAAGAGAAGGAGACAAGAGATATCATCTTCAACAGTATCTTTCGATCATGTACAATAATTTGTTTGAATGGTAATCGTCACTGATCAATCCGACTGGGGCGGCATACACTCAAAGGTAAAATCATCTCGAAAGTGTGGCTCCTGTAGTAGAGAGTGTGGAAGAAATCTTCTTACTTACCTGATATTGTTCAGTTGGATCTAATACGGGCAGATTAAGGGAGAGGTCTGCGACACATCTTCCACCTTGTGAATAAAAAGTATAGCAACAAAACAAAGCAAGTGTTCGTTAGTAATCCTCTACATCATAATGCAAGCTGTGCCACAACAACACAGGAACAAACACGGAAAGAGTCAGTGTAACTATGACAAATAAGCCATCACAGCAACAAATGGTAGAAAAGTAATCAGTGGAGAAGCAGAACGCTCCCCCAAACCAACAACAGAGGCTCCCACCAAAAGCCCGCTAAGACCTTGCTCTGTAAGGAATATAATTGCACAATTGTGCATCTCGTCATCCTCTTTCTACAAAATGTGTTTTGTTCCAAATGTTCATATATATACTACTATATACACATCATGATAAATGTGTGTATACTCATGTATTCGATCAGTTGTGAGAGACATTATTCATCAGACATTCCAAGGCCGATGAGCACATAGGAATATCAAGAAGGGGAATCCGAATCCATCTCAATTCATCGTTTCGAATAGTGTAGTGTAGTATTGGTAAGAGAGCTAGAGGATATATAGTACAAGAGACGTACCTTGATGAAGTGATATTGGATCTTGAGTGGCGTAGAGCTATCATGATGAAAGTGTTGTGTGTATCGCTCCCCAGTCAAAGAGGTACAGTTTGAAACAGAGCATCAAGAAACTCAGTCGTTACTCTCGACCTCATCTTCCTTCTCCTTCTGCTGTCCCTCCCTCTGACGTATATTCGCCTCCTCACAACACTTCGTCCAAGCTGCCACAGCCAAGGGTAGACATTCCGGTGTGTCAGTTGGTGTTGTTGTAGTTGCATCACCCTCCAAAGAAGAGGATGACCCATCAGCAGCAGCATTATTTTGCTGAGCCTCCGCCTGCTGTAGCCTTGCAGCACGAATGGAATCAACACAAGCCACCAAAGTCTTTTGTTGCTCGATACATTCTATTTCACAGGCGGTTGGTTCTACCTCCTTGGCGATTGTGATGGGTGGTGAAGGAGAGTCGGTGGCGGAGGAGGATGTGTTGATGGGAAATGTCCACATGATGATGTACAATACTTAGTCTTCGCCCACCACACAAGTTTTCTTCTATGGCAGTAGAGACTCTGTCGTGTGGGCAAGGGACGATGTAGGCTGTGTAATGGTTGGCTCTATCCAGCGATAGGATTGATGGATTTCGTCATCGTCAAAAAAAATAATGAACGAGAGAGAGGCTTTGGACCGACGACGTACAGACGAAGTGGAAGATTTTCAGATTTCCCTTTGACCGTGTTGATAAGAAGTAGTAGCGCTGCAGCTGTCCGTGTCTGTGCGATCAAAGAAGAAGGAGCCTCTCAAGAGAGCAATCAACGTATATATATATATATATTAAATAGAATGAGTTCATCAGGAGCAGGAAGAGGAGGGGGCGGTGGCCGTGGCGGTGGAGGCGGTAAAAAGGAATCTATTTTGGAGTTGGCCAAGGTATGTCAAATTCATATATCATTTTGGATGGTGTGATTTCAATCTCGATGCAATGCAGGATGTAGCTCACTATATAATAACGCTTTCGTCATATCATCGTAATATAATAGCTAGTAGATCAGATCGTACGAGTGAAATGTCTCGGGGGGAGAGAGCTACGAGGAGCATTGCGTGGATATGATGAGCTTGTCAATTTGGTGTTAGATGATTGCGAAGAGTTTATTAGAGGTGAGTATGGAATAATAGATATACTTGTGTTGCTTCTTATTATTTGTTGTACTAACTTTCTGACATGGCTCATGTTTCAACTATTATTCGGTGATCATTATTATTTGTGATTGATGAACAATGAACCACATCATTCTCGGTATGAATTACGCAACAACCGCTGGGACGCACAACAAAATCAATCAAATACAACATCAACATTCATAATATCATAAAAGACCCCGATGATCCCGAACGTGTCACAAGTGAAACAAGAAAATTGGGTCTCGTAGTTATCCGAGGGACACAAGTCAGTTTAGTATCACCAGAGGAAGGGACAGAGGAAATTGCCAATCCATTTTTGGGTGGGGAGGAGGAGGAGGAGGAGGANAGTATCACCAGAGGAAGGGACAGAGGAAATTGCCAATCCATTTTTGGGTGGGGAGGAGGAGGAGGAGGAGGAATGAAACAATCCATACAATGATGCGAGTAGATAGAAGTTTTGGTAGAGTTGTTGGAAGTTCTATTTCATATGTGCTTATATAAAAAAGAAACAGGCGGTGAGGATATCAGTATTAAATATAGTGGATAACGAACAAGACACACAGCCACTCTACAAAGATCGACACATTCATTTCATAATTCGTGTTTTCTATTGAATTATTCCAGCATCCATGCACGCATAAAATTCAGGCTTGGAGAACGCCTTCTTCATAATTCGAAACACATTATCATTCGATCCCTTCTTGTAGTATTCTGGAGCAATCTTTCTCAGCTCACCCAATCTATGGAGTGGAATTGTGGGAAAGTCATGATGCTCACAATGATAATTGGTGCCAAGGGTAAACAGTGAATACCACCGTCCGGCATACGTCGATGAGGAGGGGATGCAACCCCCACTCTCACCATCGCCATCGTCCACATTGGAACCATGATTGGTAACAAACATGGCACAAGCCGGATGGGGAGGAATCGACCACAATGTCTCGGATAGATACAAAAACAAAAGTGACTTCCACCCAGCCAACTTCCATAACAGTCCACGTACCAACATGGCACATCGACAATACTTGGCACATTCCCTATGAAACTCGTTGGGTTTATTTGGAAAGAAGTAATTCCTACCCGTAATGGCAACCACTACATCATTGATCATGAGCATGAAACGTTCATACATGAAAGATGTCGCAAACACCAACGCATTTCGAAGTGGCTTGTCCTCCTTCCAATTGTTAAATCCACTCTTGGAGATGGACATGGTGATTTCCTTCCCCCCAATTGTAAATTTCGGTCCTACCTCCCCCTTGAGCTTCATACGATGTGCGACAAATAACACATCCCCATCTTCAAACTCTTTATTGGACGAGTCAAACAATTGTTGTAACGACGAAGTTTGTGGATCCCCCAGTGACTTGTGATGAGTCAAATGTCCATACTTCAAATACAGATAATATCCAAATACCGAAGGCATGGACCCCCAAAATAAAATGGCATCCTGCAATTCTCTCCTCTTGACAGTACCAAAAAGGAATTTCTGCTGTCTCTTATTCAATAACGACCCATGCAAACAATCATGTAATAATTGCAGTGTCCACAGTGAAAACATGGATCCTGGAAATACCGCCAGGAGTGCTACCTGACCTAATGACAATTGAGCAGTACCGCATAGTACTGCTAGTGAAAAGAGTGCAGTGTTGGATAGAGCGAGGAGGGATAATGCCAGGGTGTTGCTGCTGGAATCACGTTCTAGTGGTGTGATCAAATCACCGTATTTGTCTAGCATTTTCCTTCGACGATTTTTGTGCCAGGTGGCTGCGGGGGAGAAGGTGGTTGATGATGCAGGTGTTGTACTTGTTGTGACTTCATTATTTTGCAGCTGATGGTGTTCTATCAAAGTCGATGATGATGAAGGAGTTGTGTTTGTGTCAGAGGAGGAGGAAGAAGAAGAAGTTATCTCTTCGAAAGTGTTGGAGGATGATCTTAGCAGTGTTGTAACGTGTTTCGATCTAGAGAATGAGCAGCCTATCGCACTTCGTATTCTCGATGGAGGAGGAGCGTAGGAGTAAGTATTAATTATACAGAAGCAGTGAAGAATGGCTGATGCCGTCAGGAGACTTGTTGTAGGCGGCATCTTGCTCAACATGGTCGATGTCTTCCGATTTTTATTTTGAAGGAAGGTTGAAGGGGTAAAAGAAGGAAAAGAAGAAGGGAGCTGCTCTGAGTCATGAGTGTGAGCATGCGAGAGGTATGAGCGGCAAGCTACATACATACTCTCTCTCTCTCTCTCTCTAGAGAGAGAGAGAGGTATGGTAGCACCTATTCACAGCCATTCACCTTTCTTCCATCCATCGAAGGGTTAGTTTGACACAGTGAACAGTGACTCCCTTATCGCACAAGAATTAGGAACCTGGGATGACTGGAAGAACTGGGACTCTGTCTTTATGACTGGCTTTGAGTTAGAGTTCGGTGGAGTCGCTGGATCTTCAGCAACGAAGTGGAGCTGTCGGTTGGAAGAAGCTCTATCTATGGGGTTGTTCATAGTCCAAAAGGCAGTGGGAAGCATCGACCTAGTTAGTACAATTGAAACATTTTAAGCATTTCTACAAGCAAATAACTATTTACTTATATGCTACAGAAACAAGAAGTTCTCGTGTCCTACTGCAAATTATTGCATTGATCTTGCCCGTATTGCCTTCTCATCTGCACTCTTTTGAACCAACTTCACACTAGCTCGCAAATCTGGAGTATTTGTTCTTGGTACCAAAATTTCTGCATCTGTAAATGTACCTAAAACTGCTGATTGTGCATCTAATACTGTCCATTGACTGGGGTATGAGCGCACAAGAAATCCAGCCACCTGTGAATTGTAGGTTAGGGGTTTGAGAAAGTATGCCATTGTAGCTGATTCTGGGACCGACTTTTGGTCCTGTCAATTGAGAGTAATAAGAGAGGAGAGGTGAGGTGAATGTTGAGCGATGCAATCCATGGCATTCACATCAAACATAAACCATCTTTTACTTCAAAGTCAATGTTTGAACCCACTTACCTTGAATAATCCATTCACAATAACAGTGGGACATCCACTATCTGCCAATTTCTTCGCCTCCTGATAATCCGCTTTCGAACTTGGCGTCAAAAATATACATGTACCACCAACCGGTGTTGAAGCAAGATCCTTCACTGAACAAATTGAAGCACCCTTGACTTTCTTCTGCACTTTATCCGTAAACGACCGCGACGCCGAAGAGCTAATGACAAGATTCACCTTTGGCCCAAATGGAGATCCAACTTTACTACACAATTTGCTTGCAAATGCAATATTGGCGTCCTCTGCTTGTGTCGCAGAGCGCAAACTTCCATCGCCGAGTTTATTGAGGGCAGCCAATGCCGGGAATTCACACTCTACCAATGGACATTTTGGATTACGAGGTTTTTGTAAAGCTGATTTGATGGCGTTGATTGCAGCGCTATCTCGATTTGCGGTGGATGTTGGTGCTTTTACTCCGCCCCCGCCCGAGGGAAAGTTGAAGAGGAACAATTGTGACGATGTTGTCTGCTGTCGAAGAGATGTTGGGTTCGTGGAGAATGGTGCGCATGGCTCCAGTAGCAGCACGACAACAAAGAGGAGGAGCAATGAGAGAGGTAGCGTCGATATTGGGGAAGACATCATCATATGTAGAGTATTACTCACTTCGTGTATTATGTTGTAGTAGGTGAGCTCACCTTCAACATCAATTTTTAATTGAAAGATCGCTTCCCGTAGAAACTGTACATGGGAATTAGTATGTGACTCAGCCACAGGATGATGACGATGAAGGAGCGGAGGAAAATATCATGGAAGAACAACCGCCTTGTTACAACGCTATTGAGGTATTATGAAGTAAGCAAACGCATAATATCATCACAATAATAATATGCTGAAGATGAGGTGGTCAATAATATGCATACTCCTGGCTGCTGCAGCACAGCTGCTTGCCATCCATGCATTCAATCTACAGAGCACTACCACCAAACGACGAACCCAACTCTACGCTAGACCAGAGGCAAGATCACGTGAAGTACACAAAAACATACTATCACGTAGAACAATCAATGAGTTTGAACCGACTCTTCCTGATAATTGGGAAAGAGCCCTCGAGAAGTCAATCAACGCAGCCATTTATGCTCCTAATCATAAACGAACTGAGCCGTGGAGATTTTATCTATTGGGACCTAAATCGATCGAAAAAGTTTGTCAATTGAATGCAGAGGTTGTGGCATCGAAAAAGGGAGAGGAGGCGGGTCAGAAAAAGTTGAAGAGATGGTTGCAGATGCCTGGATGGCTTGTAGTGACTTGTGTCAAAGGTGATGATGATTTTAATGATCCGACAAGCTTGGCGAGGGAAGATTATGCGGCTTGCTGTTGTGCAGTACAGAATTTATGCCTATCACTCCACTCGCAGGGGATTGGGACAAAGTGGACAACGGGACCTGTTAACTTTGATCCAAAATTCGCAGAGGCAGTTGGTTTTGAGCCTGAAAAAGAATACACAGTTGGAACTCTTTGGTTTGGTAGTGCTGCTGGCTCCTCTCCTTCAGCCCCAATCAAGCGACTAGCAGTCGAAGGAACCTTTACAAAAGTTGAATAGATTGGAACTCTCATTATTTTGTAACAATCAAATAATCGTATCAATGCATCGTTCAAATTTCACCTCCTCCTCTTAAAGTTCTTCCTCGGGATCATATTCCTCAGCTCCCAACTTTAGTAAAAAATCAATGAACGGATGATCCTCTTCATAATAGTCATACGCCAAACTCAAAACCGATTGCCCTTCCCCAAATTCAGTCCTTGCATTGATATCCACACCATGCTTCACAAGCAACTCAATAATCTCCTCATGACCTCCACGTGCAGCCTCATGAATGGGGAGCCAACCATTATAATCCGGTTCATGAATCAACTCCTTCCTATGCTGAGGATTTTCAATAATCCAAGCCAATGTCTCCACATCACCAATATTAGATGCATAATGTGCACCATTGGCCCCAGTCCCCTCTTCTTCATCTGCCTCATATTTATTCTTGTGCTCCCACCCCTCCGGGTTCTCTCTCCTCCAAACAGCTGCCTCAAGTGATCCATCAATAATATATGGAGGAAACCCTTTCTTAAATCCAGATTTAATTTCTTGAATAGTCGCCATGTGTGTTTCATCTTCTGGATCGAATCCGTGATCTACGGAATGTCCGACTGGTTCAAAATGGATAAAGACATTGGCGTAGTATCGTCCTTTTAATGGGAAGGGTCTCCCGTGAACTACCGAGTGACTTTCGTATAGAATCATTTCTCCTGGTTCCATTGTAATGTTGTATGCCTTGCCATCGTGTCCGTACACTTCTAATGGCTATTGATTTTGATTTTGTGGAAGAAGCATCAGGTGAGTAAAACGTAATGAATTGAAGCACACTCGTGTACTACTACTTGTGTAGTATTGTCCGCGTCAAAACAACAGAAAACAAGCACTCACCCAAGGCTCATCCAAATCCTGCGCTACATTAATAATCGCACTAGTCACCAACGGCAACCGATCCACATGCGGAGCCAACACCGCACCCTCCGTATACTTCCGAACCCCATACAAACTACAGGGTTGCAACTGTTGCTTCGTCCACTTCTCCAATGTCGACTTGGCCCCATCCCAAACTAATTGTTGCAACTTTTCTCCACCCCCTTGAAATCTGTCATCGTCAATATTTAACATAAAGGTGGGTGCCTCCCAGTGATTGGTGTAGGTGTTCCCCTCATCCCACATTTCGGGCTGTTCATTCCCATGTCCATTATTGTCATTCCAAAACTTTAGAATTGCCGCAAACATCTTTTTAGGTGCGGGTAATTTGGCAAATCCCAATTCGGTATAGTTCATCATGGAGGGAGGCTGACGTACATTCATATCAATCCGATCTTCTTCCGTCTCATCGCAATAGTCGGCATGTGCCGCATAGTGATTCCGACACCCCTCCATGTAGTGTTCGTAAAAGTACTGTCGATCGCCGAGTCGCTGGAGCGCCATGTCTTTATATTCTGGCGGGATGGGAACATAGTTGGGATGAGACGGGGAGGAATATTCGGGATTGTTGTGGGGGAGGTAATCGTAATTGGAGGAGACGTGAGCGGAGTGGATTGGGAAGGAGATGTCGATGCCGTAAGTTCGTTGGTTGAAGGAGTTGTAGTCGTAGTCGTGATCGTGTTGGGCTGAGGTAGTAGCAGACAGAAGAAGGAGGCTGCCTGATAATAGGCCTAGGAGGCGGAGGGTGGTCGTCATGGCGGTGTAGGTGTTGGTTGTTATGATTTGTAGTTTGTAGCATGCTACTTTTGTGCAAGTCAAATCATGATGTGCATGTGACCAACCAATGCGTCTATCTTCGAAGATTTTTGAGAGATCGAGTGGAAGCGTGAAGCCGCGGATATTTTAGTACTAATTCCTAACTATGTATTTCTTGATGAGAAATCCTGACGGTTTTCCCGCGACCTTTCTCAAATCTTTCAAACTCGGAAACTCGATTTTGGGCGATTCGGTTTTTGCCACCGACCTTCACACACTCATTCCTCATTCACTCAAAACCGCACGATGTTTATTCGTTGACCCAATCCAAAGTATCATCAATGCAACCACCAAATAATCAATTCCATCAACATCCCAACGGGATTATGACGGCACCAAGGCCTGGTCGATTCGCTAATCGCTTTGGAAGTGATGTGGAAAATAATAACGGAGGCCTCAACAATGCCCATGTTCAGAATCTCTTCTCGCCCAATGTTGGTGGTGGTAATGCTAGTGCTACTATTGCCCCTCCTCTTCTCCCTCAAAGCAATGGCAAGATAATGAATCATTATCAGCAACAGCAACAGCTTGCCTTTCAAAATGAGGAGAATCTGCTCAATGCAACTTCTTCTTCGTCTTACACGCCCATGAAATCACAACATGGGCATGCGGCCCTGGCACCCTATACGCCAGAACAACGTGGTACTCCACGCAAGACGATCGCCACACCTTCAGGATTACGTGAGTCTTCCGCCACACCATCCCAACAACAACAACCATGTGGTCTATCGGCCGTAATCTCATTGGAGACTTCCTATAGAACTCCAAGCAAGTCCACCAAGACAAAGAAACATCGACGTAATCCTTCGTCGGTATCACGATTGTTTCCAACACCAACATCGGCATCGGCGACTCCAATGAGGATGACTCCGGCGACTACTACCAAGAAGCATAAGCGGAGTACATCCTCCACCTTCTTTGTGCTTTCGACACCAACGAGAACTAATAATGCTGCCACTCCAATGAGGACCGGTACCGCTAACAAAAACAATAACAACGTGACTAATACACCTGATCTTGACAGGGGAATCAAACGAGATTTTATCTGGACACTTCCAAACACGGATACCAAGGTGATTACATCCAAGCCAAGTCATCGTCGTACTCCTAGTCGGTTTCAATTGACTCCTCAGAAGAATGTCTTTGAGGCGGAAGACTTTTCCTCATCTTCCAGTAGCAGTAGTGATGAACAAGGTAATGGTGGCTTGAAGATGGATGTGGAGGACAATGAAGACGAATCGATTGTCGTTCTTCCTCTTGCTGCCGCTGCTGCTCCTCCATCAGCCACACCCAACAAGAAACTACGACGCACAATCCCTCTTCCATCACCCAATCTCCCCGGACTACCATCGGCTCGCAAAAAGCTCAAGAAGCAAATGACACCACCTCGACAAGGGTACTACTCCAGCCATGCAGTTGACACTACCTCCACTCCAGATGAGATGGGTCTACTCCGCACCGGCTTTGAAGGGTTGGAGATGTATCGAATGACGTCAACAGAATTGGACCCAAGTGACTTTCAAATTGAATTACCCACCAAGAAGGAGGTATTGGTCCATGCCAAAATTTGTAATTTGATGAATGGGTACACTGCCACCCAGCGTGATTTCAACTTTGCCATGTTGAGTGGGATTACCCGATCAACATTGGAAAAGGAATATGAGAAGAGTACCAATGATGATCCAATGATTGCAGGTATTTGTCATAAAGACGTGGTGAAGCAAGTGTTGGAATGTGCGGATGATTTGGTGGTGGAGGGGTTCTTTCGTGAGTATGGCAAGGAGGAGAGTAGTGGTGGTGGTGGTGGTGAAAGGATTGAAGCGTGTGTGTTTAGTAGTGAGAGTTTGAGGCAGATTATTGTTTGTTTTAGGGGGAGTACTGCGGCTCAGGCTAGGCCTGTGAAGAGCAATTTGTTTGGGAGGGAAGGTGAGCGGCCAAGACACTTGGTGAAAATTGATAGTTTCTACATCTTTTCGTGTATGTTCTCTTGTTCATTCTGGATTGTTCCTTCTCCACCACCCGTTTGCTACATTGATTGATCAGCTTCCTCTGTCCTGGATGAAAAACAAAAGGTGCCCATCCTCACCTCATTCCGATCAGCCTACTTTAGCACATCTCTAGAAAAGGCCCTCTCATTCCTCCTCGCCAACTTGGCAACCCGCAAACCATTCTTTGATGTTGTCATGACAGGGCACAGCTTTGGAGGTGCAATGGCTACAATTGCATCATTGCGATATGCCATGGACAATTCGCAAATGAGAGTTCTTTGTCACACCTTTGGCTGTCCCCGTGTTGGTGGAGAGGAGTGGAGACAATTGGTACATTCGGTTCCTAATTTGAGACTTTTTCGGGTGGAGAAGGCTCATGATTCGTTCGTGAACATACCCACTGGTAACGAGTGGGTGCACTGTGGTCATTCCATCCAATTCAGTGATGATGCTTCCCAGGGAGAGAATGTGCAGTTTAGAGCTCATCGATTTGATCGATCGGCACCACACGTCAGTCTATCTCATACCCTTCAAAAGGTGGCAACTGATCCTGGAAGAGTCCTCAAGAGTGTACAATCTGTGGCTACTGAGCCAGGGAAAGTACTTCGGAGTGTCCAATCCAAAGTAGTGAATATTCCCATTCAAGGATCATCGAATGGCAAGGATGCGATTAAATCCTATGTAGACAAATTGAGTAGTTCGGGTGACAATTGGGTCACTGAATTCAGTGGAATGAAAGGCAAGGGAGTCAGTGGACATGACAACGAGATGAGGACGCTTGCCTAGAGAGAGAGAGTGGGGGTAGCAGTATCAGATGATGATGTACGTACTCTTGGAGAGAATCATACATCTACGCTAATAAGGAGATTGATTCCAAGTTGTAGAAGGGGTTAATCTGCCAATAAAAACCAACGATGTGAACAATAGGAACAGGGCTTAATGTTAATAATTATTCGTGTCAGTGCTAGCATTCATAGGTTGGGAGCAATCAAAGTGACGCATTAAACTCTGCATCTCTTGGCAACCCGATCACAAATCTCTCACACTCAACTGTATGTAAAATCCTTCTCATGTTTGATAAATAATACGACCCACAAACTCTGCCAACCTATCCAGCTGTCTGAACTCTTTCTTCGTAGACCTTCCCACCCTCAGGACGAAGTCTTCACTTTCGGCATCAATGTCAAACTCTTTATCACGAGATTTCTTGTACACTACCTCCTTCTTACTCACTATATACACTGAAACAGTTCCACCAGCAGAAATGGTAATTTCATCAGTCAACTGAATGTCGACGAGCTTATCTGGATCAAGCTTGACTTCGTCACTGAAGACTTCTATCCACTTATTCTCGTCCAATGCATTAAAGTCTTTGTACGAACCATCTTGGTAGTATATCCAAAGATCCGACTCTTTATCGTCTTCCCCCAGAATACCAAGACCAGATATGCTCACTTCCCTCGACTTCGCAGTGATCGAAAACATAACTCCTTTGGCGTCATCTTTGGCCTTGTTTACATCTGGCGTAGTATACGTTCTATCACCACCAGATGGAGATAAGGAGAATGCAGGTGGGTCTGACAACGAAGGCGACAATGAAGGAGTAGATGTCACTCTCGCAGCTTCTCTGTAGGTGTAGTAAGTGAACCCTCCAACAAAGTTAGCGTTCATCATTTTTTTATCGAAGGTCTTCTTATGGGCAGATCCAGTGAATATCTTGAAATCTTCTAAGTCTTCAGCTACGACGAACTCCTGCTTTCCTCGCTCAAACATAATCTCTTTCTTACCCTCGAGGTAAAATGATGCTACTTCACCCTTTGGGATGACGAGGGCTTCGTTGAAAGCTGCCTCTCTGAAACCACCAGAAATTCTATATGGAACACCATTGAAGACAGGCGCCCCCCAGCCATTTCTATTCCTGCCACTTCTTGGAAATGATTGATAGGAGCCAAGTTTGAAGTAGACTTTCACATTTGTAGCCCTGTTATCTTTGGTCTCGAAAGCGATCTTTTCCAGCATAACATCTCCATCATCCCCAGCCTGCAGTTGGAACATAAGGCCTTTAGCCTTCTGATTTGCATTGCTGCCCTTGTTTATGCCCTTGCTTGTAGGTGACGAACGAGGTGGTAGGCTCGGCGAGCCAGATGGAGATGTGCTTGGTACGAGAGATGGTGGCACGGAGGGCACCATCGACGGCGCAATGATTGGAGCATGGGAAGGACTGAACGATGTGCTAGGTTTAGGAGATGATGTAGGTAACGATGGTAAATTCGATGGTAACACGGAGGGTGGGATAGTTGGAAGTTCTGAAGGTGACGATGAAGGTTGCAATGAAGGAGTAGATGTCACTCTTGTAGCTTCTCTGTAGGTGTAGTAAGTGAACTCTCCAAAAAAGTTAGCGTTCATCATCTTTTTATCGAAGGCCTTCTTATCAGCAGATCCGGTGAATATCTTGAAATCTTCTAAGTCTTCAGCTACGACGAACTCCTGTTTTCCTCGCTCAAACATAATCTCTTTCTTACCCTCGAGGTAAAATGATGCTACTTCACCCTTTGGGATGACGAGGGCTTCGTTGAAAGCTGCCTCTCTGAAACCACCAGAAATTCTATATGGAACACCATTGAAGACAGGCGCCCCCCAGCCATTTCTATTCCTGCCACTTCTTGGAAATGATTGATAGGAGCCAAGTTTGAAGTAGACTTTCACATTTGTAGCCCTGTTATCTTTGGTCTTGAAAGATATATTTTCGATGGTAACATCTCCATCATCCCCAGCCTGCAGTTGGAACATGAGGCCTTTAGCCTTCTGATTTGCATTTCTGTACGTGGTCGTGAACTTCTTAGTGGACGATTTACCAAGTGGCAGGGTTGGCGAGCCAGAAGAGAATGTGCTTGGCATGAGAGATGGTGGCACAGAGGGCACCATCGACGGCGCAATGATTGGAGCATGGGAAGGACTGACCGATGGTGACAAAGAGGGCACCATCGACGGCGAAGTAATTGGAGCATGGGAAGGGCTGCTTGATGGTGACAAAGAGGGCACCATCGACGGCGAAATGATAGGAGCTTTGGAAGGGCTGACCGATGGTGACAAAGAGGGCACCGCCGAGGGCGAAGTGATTGGAGCTTTGGAAGGGCTGCTTGATGGTGCCACGGAGGGCACCACTGAAGGCGAGCCAGATGGAAATATGCTTGGCATGAGAGATGGCGACATGGAGGGCACCACTGAAGGCTTAATGATTGGAGCATGGGAAGGACTGCTCGTTATGGTAGGACTGTCTGTTGCCGATGAGCTAGGTTTAGGCGAAGATGGAGACAACGAAGGAAGGTTGGATGGCAATTTTGAAGGTGCAGACGAAGGCGTCCGAGTTGGAAGTTGTGAAGGTGTCGATGAAGGATGCAGAGTTGGAAGTTGTGAGGGTGTATATGAAGGCAACAGAGTTGGAAGTTCTGAAGGTGTAAATGAAGGCGTCCGAGTTGGAAGTTGTGAAGGTGTATAGGAAGGCTGCAGAGTTGGAAGTTGTGAAGGTGTAGATGAAGGCTGCAGAGTTGGAAGCTCTGATGGTGTAGATGAAGGCTGCAGAGTTGGAAGCTCTGATGGTGTAGACGACGGCGAAAATGATGGAACTTCTTCGTCGACTTTGCCACTGAGAAGCTCACATAGTTCTTCCTTTTGTGTCGCAGGACCAAAATAATCTTCTCCTTTAATCAGATCAGCCAAAGTCCTGCCGTTGTTCGCAGGCACATTCTGTGTGCGACGGCGTGCATTTGCTGTCAACGAGTCGAGGGCATAATCTCGTATCTTCCCATCTGCAGTGCAACTCTTCGGGCTGAGATCTCCACAGACCGTATCATCAATCCATTCAGTATTTGCGGCCACACGAGAGTATACCCCTGGATACTGTTTGTCGGCACAGCCATATCCCCAACTGACCACTCCAACCAAGGTGAACAAGTAATGCTCACCATCGCCAGCAGGCAAACGGGTGAACAGTGGACCTCCACTGTCGCCTTGACATGCATCCTGAGAGGAAAAGGGAAGAAAGAACAATTCAAAGGTGAGTGTGAAGCTGTAAACAAAAGTCATCTCTACGAGTAAACTAAATAGACTCACCTCCACCTCCGAAGTATCAGAGGAACAAAGCATGTCATCCGAAACAATACCGGTATATTGAGCATTGCAAACTGAATTAAGGACATAATGCACATCTGCCTCCAGGAGTTTACCAGACACTTTCCCTCCCGATGAGGTGGTACCATGTCCAATCACGGTTAGAGTGAGAATGTCTTCTGCCAATCCTTGATAGTAAAGGGAGGTGCATCCTGATGGAGTCTGATGACGATGCAAACGAATTATGGGTGGATGATCGATCCATTCATAATCATCAACTAGCTCCCAATAGATTCGGTCGCCTTCACTGGCTTCGTTGACCACTAAGGCTGGCTCTTTCAACTTAATCAAAGCAAGGTCATTAATGTTTCCCGCATCATTATAATTTGGATGTATCACACCACTCTCCGGAATCCTCTCTTCCATTTGAATCCCATTCCAAATGCTCAATTTCGCAGGTATCCCATCATCGAGATCATCGACACAATGAGCTGCCGTGAGGACCACATCTGGGGCAATCAACTGGCCACCGCAGAATAGCCCCCCGCTCGCCCATTGAAGCTGGACAAAAAAGGGATAGGCAGCTTCGCCGCCTTGTGGAGCGTCCCCGCCCACAATTCTTGTTTGCTGTGGACGAAGTAATGGAAGTGGTATTTGAGGAGATGCCTCTTGTTCTTGAAGTTGTGTCGATTCGACTACTTCGACCAAGTTTCCGTAGTCATCTATTGTAATGACTCTTTGAGGTTCTCCTTCGTCATGAGACCGTAATCGATGATTGGACAATTGAAGGACATCATTATCATCAGCACTGATACCCGATATTAATGCACATATGAGTAAAAATTTGGATAACAATAACGATGACGCCATCATATTATTAATGACCTGATTTCATGGCTTAAATGCTGCCGCATCTATTTCCTTGATTGTATTGCTACGAAGCATCAAATATTTCTGTTGCTATGCAACAAACTCCATAGACCAGAAGGAGTGGCTATTTACTAAACAGTTGTAGTCGCCTTATTTTCACTGTGTGTGAAACACACGAGTAGCAAGTGCATGCGTGGGGCTACATGAACAAGAGCTGGTCGTGAAAGTCTCCGCAGGTGTTCGCAGTACCGTGCGTTATCAAATACGGTTACCAACATTCAAGCTCAGTTGCTGAAATATAAGAGCACTTGTTAGTGGTCAATAAATGACTTTTAGTGACCCCATGCTAAACGGTTCCCAAGTTGCAAGTTGACATTCTCACAAAAGTGTTTTAACGTGCGTACAGAAATAACCTAAACTCCCACTAGCTACGTATCGACAGAGCCAATGGACTGGTAGAGAAAGGCCCCGTATTAATCACCACGAAAGAGAGAAAGGCCCCGTATTAATCACCACGAAAGAAGCCACGATGCACCACGCCTTGTGGTACGAAGGAATAATAAAAACAATTAGTCAAATGATCCATTCTTCCGATCTAGAATTAGAATTAGAATACTTTACAGTTTACTTCCTATACAAG
Organism: Skeletonema menzelii; assembly: GCA_036940005.1. NCBI lineage: Eukaryota > Bacillariophyta > Thalassiosirophyceae > Thalassiosirales > Thalassiosiraceae > Skeletonema > Skeletonema menzelii. The sequence goes on along the minus strand of JALLBH010000378.1, from coordinate 1,709 downwards.
ATTTAACATATACTCCTGGCAATCATCCCATACGAGAGTTGCAATTCATCATTATGTCTGATATCTAATACGACCCACAAACTCTGCCAACTTCTCGGGCTGTTTGAAATCCTTCTTTGTATTCGTTCCCACCCTCAAGAAGAAGTCATTACTTTCGGCATATATGTCAAACTGTTCATCCGAAGATTCCGTGTAAAGTAAACCCTTCTTGCTCAATACATACAATGATACAGTTCCACCAGCACGTACCATGATATCATCATCCAATTCAATGTCGACAAGCTCATCTGGGTCGAGCATGACTTTGTCGTTGAAGACTTCAATCCACTCATCCTTGTCCAATGCATCAAAGTCTTTGTAGGAGCCATTTTGATAGTATACCCAAAGATCGGATTCTTTGGCGTCTTTCCCCAGAATGCCAAGCCCCTTGATGGTCAGTTTCGACTTTGCAGTGATCGAAAACATTACTCCTTTGGCATTCTCTCTTGCTTCATATACGTCGGGAGTTGTATACTCACCGCTATCGCCACCGTTATCGTTCTCAGATGGAGATAATGACGGAAGATTCGATGGTAACATGGATGGTGAGCTTGTATCTTCGTTGGGTGGGAGACTTGGAAGTTTTGAAGACGAAGGAGACAATGAGGGAGTAGATGTCACTCTCGTAGGTGACAATGAAGGAGTAGATGTCACTTTGGTAGCTACTGTGTATGTGTAGTAAGTCAAACCTCCAACAAAGTTGGCGTCTGACAAACGTTGTTGGAAGGGCTTTTTCGTGGAGATTCCAGTGGACAACTGGAAATCTTCTCTTGCATTATCAGCCACAGCGAACTCCTGCTGTCCTTCCACAAACATGATCTCCTTCTTACCCGCGAGGTAGATGGACGCAATTTGACCCTGTGGGACGGTGAACACGTCCTCCAAAGTTACCTCTCTGAAACCATTACGAATTGTATATGGAACACCATTGAAGAAAGGCAATCCCCAGTCAGCAGCATCCATGCCTTTGTTTGGAAAGTCATCATAGGAGCCAAGGCGTAAGTAGACTTGGACTTCAGTATCCTTGTCATCTTTAGTCCTGAAAGAGATCCTTTCAAGCATCACATCTGCTTCTTCGGCCCGCAGTTGGAACATGACGCCTTTAGCCTTCTGATTTCCATTCCTGTCCTTGGTAATGAAATTCTTTCTGGGAGATTTACCAGGTGGTAGACTCGGTGAGCCAGATGGGAATGAGCTTGGCACGAGAGATGGTGACACGGAGGGTGCCATCGATGGCGAAATGATAGGAGCATGGGTAGGACTACTCGATGTGCTAGGACTACTCGAAGCAGGAGGAAGAGTTTCTTCGTCAACATTGCCACCGAGAAGCTCACATAGTTCTTCCTTTTGTGTCGCAGGACCAAAATAATCTTCTCCTTTAATCAGATCAGCCAAAGTCCTGCCGTTGTTCGCAGGCACATTCTGTGTGCGACGGCGTGCATTTGCTGTCAACGAGTCGAGGGCATAATCTCGTATCTTCCCATCTGCAGTGCAACTGTTTGGGCTGAGATCTCCACAGACCCTATCATCAATCCATTCAGTATTTGCGGCCACACGAGAGTATACCCCAGGATACTCTTTTTCGGCGCAACCATATCCCCAACTGACCACTCCGACCAAGGTGAACAAGTAATGCTCACCATCGCCAGCAGGCAAACGGGTGAACAGTG
>JALLBH010000377.1:0-28764 GCA_036940005.1 Skeletonema menzelii | reverse complement strand
AAAAATTTAAACGTAGGAACTAGTATTGCTCTACGAGCTAATAAAACGTTTTTTTACGTAAGTAGGTACTACTCTAAGAGTGTAAGTAGAAGCGTTTTCCACCTGTAAGTTTGTTACCATTGTTACGACTCATGTCTCATGATGTTATCTAACAGTTTCATTTGTCTCACCGATATGTATGAATATTGTACCGACCAAGGCGAAGGCCAGAATTTTACCAATCAAGTATCGTGAAGAGAAAACCTGATGCATGCTCTTTCGTTCTTGGATGAAGAGAGGTATTCATCGCAACCATCAAAGTGGACGCAACATTTGATTGAATCGCTATACAATTTTGATTGCACGATGGGAAGAAGTCTACGCTCTGGACGGCAACTGAAAAGTTTATCTCCTCCGAAGCAGAGAGGAGGAGCAAAGAAAGCTGCTGCAACTGATGTCCCCAAAACTACCAAACCTGCTCCAACAAAGGCAGGACGCGCAAAGAAAGTAGCACAGAAACAAACAGTTTCTAAAGAAGAGGAAGAGAAGGATAGCACTGCGTCGGAATCTGGAAGTGAAAGTGAGTCTGGTAGCGACAGCGAGTCAAGTGATGAAGTAGAGAAGGTTGTTCCCGTTCCACTCAAGAAAGCAAAGGTCGCTGCAAAAGAAGAAAGTTCCGAAGATGATGATAGCGGCAGTGAAGAAGATAGTTCTGAGGGTGAAGATGATGACGGTGGCGATGATGACCAGGGATTCACCGACGAAAACGCTAAATGGTTGAAACCTAAACAAAGCAAGATGCAACTCATGGAATCTGATGAGGACGATGATGAAGAAGATGATGAGTTCGGTAGTGCCTCTAATGAAGGGAGCGATGATGAAATGCTCGAAGTAGAACGACAATCGCGCATCATCGATGAAGAGATGAAATTGGAGCAGGAAGAGGCAGAATCTGAACTTCGTCGGACCATTGCACAGCAAACTAGCGTATATCACTTGCCAACGGCGGAGGAGCTAGAAGAAGATGAAAATCGAGTTGTGCCACCTTCTGAGCTTAGAGAGAGAATTGATGATATATTAGAGGTTTTGGCTGATTTCAAGACGCGTAGGGAACCTGGTAGGAGTCGCTCAGAATACATTGAACGACTTGGTCAAGACATGGCAGAGCTGTTTGGATATCTGCAAGAGCTTGTAGACTACTTTCTATCAATGTTTGGACCAAATGAATGCCTAGAGTTTCTTGAGGCATCTGACAAATCTCGCCCGTTGGTAGTTAGAGTTAATACCCTGAAAGCGCGGCGTAAAGACTTGGCAGCAGCGTTGATGAAGCGTGGTGTGCGACTCGATCCCTTGGCAAACTGGAGCAAGGTTGGGTTGAAAATTTATGAAAGCACCGTGCCGATTGGTGCCACTCCAGAATACTTGGCTGGTCACTACATGCTTCAAAGTGCGGCATCCATGTGCCCAGTGATGGCGCTTGGGCCTCAACCTGGTGATCGTGTTATGGATATGTCTGCTGCTCCTGGAGGGAAGACATCTTACATCGCACAGCTAATGCGCAACAAAGGTGTGGTGATTGCTAATGACTTGAAACCTGAGCGTCAAAAGGCTACCGTTGCAAATTTACATCGTCTTGGAGTGAGGAATGCAGTTACGTGTTGCTACGATGGTCGCAAGATTGGAGCTCAGATGCGCAACTCTTTTGATCGCATCTTGCTCGATGCCCCTTGTAGTGGATTGGGAGTGATCTCCCGTGATCCCAGCGTTAAGGTACAGAGAACAATTCCGGATGTCAAGAGGTGCGCACATCTTCAAAAGGAGTTATTGGTCGCAGCGATTGATGCTTTGAATCACAAAAGTAAGAAGGGTGGCGGATACATGGTATACAGTACTTGTTCTGTGGCGGTGGCTGAGAATGAAGAGGTGGTAAACTATTTGTTATCAAAAAGGGATGTGAAAATTGTCGATGCTGGGCTTGATTTTGGTACGTTATAATTGTTTGATTCTTGTGGGAATTCTTATTTATAGGTTGTCTAATCGTTGGCTACTTTTTCTTTTAGGCAAACCCGGCTTCACGCGCTTTGAGCACAAGCGATTCCATCCCTCGCTCGCCCTCACTAGAAGATTCTATCCCCACGTTCACAACATGGATGGCTTTTATGTGGCGAAGATCCAAAAGTTAAGTGACAAACGCCATGGAGAAGCGGAAAAGAAGGAGGAGGCGGTAAAGGAAGCAGCGGGAGACACTACTAAAGCAGAAACGGAAACTGAAGTCGAAGAAAACATGAGGAGTGAAAAGAAGAAAAAGAGGATCAAAAAGTTTCGCAGAAATGAAGACAGAGATGAGCAACAAGTCGTCCGGAAGAAGTCCAAGATGAGCATTCCAAATGCGCAAGTTAAGAAATCTACGAAGAAGACAAACGCGAAGGTTTCAAAACCCAGGAGGATGAAGATAACAGGCATGTGAAAAAAGTAACTCTATATTAACAGAAAATTGCCTGTTACAATGACTTCGCCATGTATATCCGACACAGATACTCTATTTGCAGCTTCAATTTGACAATTACACCGCAAGATTGGCCTCTACCTCAGCATAGCCATCATTGGACGGGAAGAGCTCGTCCTTAATCTTCGAACCCATGAGAGCTGTTCCGGTGAAGGTGCATCCCATGAGGAAAAGCCAAACTGAACCCCATCCGAAAACAGATTGCAAAGGACCAACAGCAAGGAGACCAATTGAGGCAGTAATTGATCCACAGCCATTGATAAGACCTGTTACAGTTCCAAGTGACTTGTTGTTTCCACGTACAGATGGGTGAGATGCAAGATCTGCTGCAACAGCCGAGGTAATGATGTTGTTAGGTCCACCAACAAGGATACCCATAACACCCAACATGATGAGAAGTGGAATAGCAGTGAGCTCCTCGGATTTCAAGGAGAAGACGAATAGGAAGACGAACAGAGCTGACATGAATACTCCAATGACACTTGCACGGCGTCCTCCGAAAAGATCGGACACATATCCAACAATGATTCCACCAGGCATCATACCCACAGAGTAAAGTGAAGCGATAAGGTTGGCAGTCACCGGATCAAAGTGCTTTCCCAAAAAGTAAGGAAGCCAGAAGAAAAGGACGTAGTTGGTAAGTTTGAAGAATCCAAATGCAAATGCATACTGAGCAACCATGGGAATTCGGAGAGCAGCGGCATATGTGATTGGTGCAGGTCCTTCATCAACAACATTTGATCCTTGAGCTTGCTTTGCTTTGAGCTTCTCCAAACGAATCTTGACTTCGGGTGTGATGATTCCAATGTCAGCGGGGTCAGCAATCAATCGCATGGTCAAGAAACCCCAAGCAAAGTTAGTGACCGCCGGGACAAGAATAGCCCACCAGTAATCAAGTCCAGCTCCAAGTACGAAAGCAGTACAAAGTGCAGCGGTGATGTCACCACAGTATTGATGGCAAGTCCAAAGGCCAAAAATGAGACCACGACTTTCAATAGATTTTTTGTCGCAAAACCAATTTCCCATTACAGCAGTTCCTGAAAATTTGAAAGAATGCAACATTTAGTTCATTGCTTTGTGTGCACAAGAGAAATATCAATACAAGCAATTCTCTTCGATCTTCAACGTACCGACGGGGCCACCAGTAGATTGGAAGAATCCAAACAAAAAGTACACCGCAATAATAAAGAAGTTTCCAAGAGTCATACTGAAGGAGAGGAAGTCGAACCAAAGAGAGATGTTGATCAAGAAGAGACAGATACCACTTCCGAACAATCCAATGGCCAAAACTGTGGTAGGGTTGAATGTATCACCCAACTTTCCCGAAATGATGTTCCCTGCAGCATACGTTCCCATGAAAACAGTGTCCATCTCCGAAAGGATGAGTGGGTTGTAGCCAGCAGTTTCTTGCAGCTGTTGCTTGACGGTGGAGTAACATTTTCGCGAGAAGTGTGCCATGAAGTAGCCACCAAATGTGACGAAGAAGGCCCAACTGTGTGTGTGACGGAAAGTTAGAAAGATAGGAAGTTAGACTAGAATGTACATTGACACATAATATGTTGGGAAAGTGTATGCATTTTTTCTGTGCCTATTAATGTACCGATAACAACTCTATTTTCGGTCATATGATGAGTCTTCTCAGGCACATTCACTTTAACAAACTGAGTAGGATCTATCACATTAATGCAATTGCAATCCAAGTGCCAATGACAGTAAACCAGCGTATTTCAGTTGCGAGGATAACTTACGGCTGGTAGGCCTTCAACTTCTTAAAGTTTTCCTCGTCCTCATTGTTGCCTTTGACCAAGGAGGTCGTCTCTGTAGCGTTAGGTGCCATCGTTAGTCTAGTTCCTCTCACTTGTGCGTAAGGGACATCAAATAAATGATGGATGGAGAGCAAGCGCAGAGTTGATTGAGGAAGAGGAACAACAAAAAGGATTCTCAAACCTCCCAAAGATTCAAGCGCAAAGAAAAGAAGAAAGTGCCGACAGCTGCCCGGACAAAAATCCGAGGCGTGGAAGGGATGGGTGGATGGGAAGAAGACGCGTCATCGTTAGTTTTTCCTCCTGGGATGTTGTATGGTATTGAAAAGGGGTAAACCTCTTTTCCCTTTTCTCCCCTCGCGGAAAGGGCAAGGAAAGGAAAGGAGAGAAAAGGGCTCGCTTGTGTCGTGGCTGACACCGCCACCTACCGCCTGCTGACATCCACCATGCTGAGTGGAGTAACCACGAAGTACTCCCTACGATGCATTCTTACCCTCTCTCAACAACCTCTAAGAAAATATTATCTATGATCATCTAAAATGATGTGGAGTCCTCTTCTGATGATTGCCTCGTCCATCTGCATGATAATTACTCATCTGAGCGGCTCGGTAAATTGTTTTGTTCTTCCCTCTTACAACATACCGTTCGGAACACAAAAACGCCTAGCTCCCGCCACTGGAACGGCTTCCGGGGACGAAGACTTTGCTTCCTTCAACAGTGAAGATGGGGGAGATGACGGTATGCAACTAGCAAGCGAATTTTACCAAGAATTAGAATATCGTCGCAAGCATGGAGAAGAAACTTACACCGTAAGCGAACCCAAACAACGAAAAATGTTTAGCACCCAAACTCGTCAAAATGCTGCTACTCAAAAGCCAGCGGTGTCGGCCGGACTATTCTCTGGAGGCGGAAGCACAGTTTACAGTTCGGGGAGGTCAATACGTGCTGAAATTGACATTTTAAATAGGAGCATGACGGAAGATACCAAGGGAATGGAGAGGTGGAATGTTGACTTCGAATTAAGCCCAGAGCAAATGGAGAACTTATTAAAAATTCTAGGGTCATCCTTAGTTTTTATTGCCATTGCTGGAGTTATCTTTGAAGTTTCTGGGGGGGGAGCGAGCACAATAACTCTGTTCAATGATGCGGCCAAGGATGGCATAACAAGCATGATCAGCGTTGGTAAAGGAGAAGTATTCATGGGAGACGAGGCAGCGTGGCTTATAAAAGAGTCCTCAGCCCTTTCTGCCTCTATTGTAGATGCCGTTACTTCCGTGGAAAGAATAGTCCTCTTTTAGATGTTTAGAGAGAGAATGAAGAATTGTGTAAAATAAATTGATAATAAAAGTATTTAGTAATTACAAAATATTAGAAAGGATAAGCAATACCAAAACTACTTACATTAAAAACATCCAACAAGATTATCGCTTCATAGTGGGTAACAAAAGATATGAATGGAATGTTTGAAGACATCCAAAATAGCAACCAATGAGATCAGCTAAGGCAGTACAGGCGCAGGAACTTCTCATACATACTTAGGATAGCTACGAGGCTGTAGCAACGCTATCAGTAGAGGTATTTGTTGGAGCCGAAGATATTTCCTTCTATGCTACCCGCACCGAGTATAATGGGCCATCAGCAGCTTCGAATGGCCATATTGCAGGCGTTACATACGATTAGGGCGTCAGATGCCGCCAGCAAATCAAGCATCATCAGGCCCCGAATCGTTCGGCTTAGGATGGTTTGTAGCAGCTGTGGTGCTTGCTGGATTCCAAATGAAGCAGTTTATTCCAATTGAGTAATCAGGTCAGCTATTAACCTATCACCGTTGGTGCAATTTTTCGCATATCTATTCAGTTTCAATGTAATTCTGTTTTTTGCAGAGTTGAGTGTTTTGTCATGTAGTTTTTGTGTGAGCTGATTTTTTATAGTATAATTGAAGTGTCAAGTTAGTAGTTAGAACCTTCTGCAACACCCAGTTTGAATTGTGTACTATGACCATGGTTGTAAAGCATCATCAAATACTCGTCAAACTTTCCCTCCTTCTTCAGAGTCAACGCCTTCATGTATAACTCATAAGCGGCTCTTGAGTCCTCAATAGAATCGTGCACTTCTTGTTGCATATCACGCCCTAGCACATAATTAGTTAGATAGCGCAGCGAGATGTACCTTTGGTTCGGTTGATGATAAATGGCAGCTGTGTCAATTATCTGATGTGGAGGGATGCATATATTTATGACACGAAAGTCTTGACTGAGCCCATGTCCCACAAATACACATCCTCTTTCCATGAGAAAGCGTACCTTCATGTAGGCTTCTTTTGGGGCAACCAAATGATGAGGGCTAGTGCTGGGATCCAAATCACTCTCACGAATACCAGAGAATCTTGTCAGGCAATCCACAACTGGTTCTTTTGGCAACACATAGTCGTCAACTATGACCTCGTTTGTCCGACAGTCAATGATTGAAAGCCTGGCGAGAGCATTTCGTGCTTCAGAAACAATCTCTTTAGATCCTGAATAGGTGATGTTAGATTGCTCGGCTTGAACACAGACAAACTCTGCGTCGATAGCAACCAAGTCGCCCTTCCCAGGCAGTTCTGTGAAAGGAACGAGTCGCAACGGCAACGTTGAAGCACATGTAGCAAAAGGTTTTCAATGTTATTGATGTAGAAAGGTACTCACCTTGCAAGGAAATGCCTGGGTGTTGGCAATCTGAAATAGACTTCGTTTCCATGACACTCGTTTGGACGGAAGTCTCGCGATCAAAATTAGAAAGAAGATCTGCGAAATTCTTTGGCAGTTCCTCCTCCTTTTCGTCACTTACTTCACGAAAAATCACAATTGATGGTTCCTTGAACTTGGCATTGAATGACCTAACATCATCAGGATCCACTTTTGTGACAACGAACCCATTGATAAGTAGCCATTCGCTCGAATCGTTAGATCCACGTTTCTCCTCCAGCCTACTTAGTTGATCCTGTAGATATTTTTGGCGTTCACTCAGGGTATCAGGGGACATACGAGACACTAAAGAAAGGAGTTTTGTATCAGGAGGAGTTTGTTCTTTGTCCTCGAGACACAAATTGATTTGATGCATTTGCCTATTCAATGCTTCAATTTCGTGTTCTACAGGAACTCGAGCATGAAGCACATGATGACCGGCATCTAACGAATTATCTGGAGAGCGGACAAATGAAACTACTGCCTCAAGACGATATGACTTCTTCATGGGTAAGTTTTGTGAGGGTTCATCTTTCATCGCCTTGAGCACCGAGGCCGGAAGGGGCAATTTTTGTCGAGAGATCAGCCACTCCTCCTTGCCATCGTCAGTGGTGGCAAGCTCTTTAACAGTAATACTCCGGTCTGTTTCAATCTGCACCTCAATATATTCAGGCAGCCAATTTTGTTTGTCTTCTTGTTGCCATATATTAAGACCGAGAGGGTCTGCATGCTTTCCTGCACAACTACATGATAGTGAGAGTAAAGGTGGTAAGGTAGTCGCAATTTTCCTCTGAATGACTGATTCATAAGATCGAGTCTGGTCGCTCCATGCTCTCAAGGGGGCATCTTTGCAAAGAGAGTATCGTAGCACATCTCCAAACCTGATATCTGAAGTTGCATCGTTTTTACTCCACCTTTGATCGTAGGCCAAATCAACTGTGTAAGCTCTAGATGTCGACACTTTTGACTTGCTTGTAGCGTACTCGATAATCGAAAGAAAATTTATGCCTTGCATGCTGTCAACAAACCCCTGACCCTGTCCTGACTCCGATGTTAGAAGTCCAAGCTCTCGATCTAGATACTGCACGATGAACCTATAGAAAGATTCCGGTCGTCTTGCTAGCTCAGCAGATCCTGCCACACCATCAATGAGAGCCAGATTTGTTGCTTCAGGTAGTGTGGTGAACGCAGAGATAAAGTTTGAGGGTACATACGCCTTAACCTGTCCGATATTCTTGTGATCATCTAAGTCTGGTTGGATCATTCCATTTGAAGATAAACATTCTATCAAATGAAAGAGACATCCTAATTCAGCAGTAACGGACAAACCCGAAGAAGGAATTGTCATTTCATTACCGCGTAGTTGTAATCGTAATGCCGTCGAGCGAATCTCTTTCACAAAATAAAGTAGACTAATCACCGCGCATGCAAATGAATTTGAGAAGGTAGGGGCATAATCCCAGCCTAGAGAGAAAAGTATTGAGGAAAGGAGCGATGTGACATGAGCCTTTGTCCGCTACAAAAGACGAATACAAAGACAAAATGATTGGAACATACCAACCCATAAACCAGACTCATTGTAACGGGTGTAGTCAAAAGTGGCGACTTTTCGAACCGTCATGCGGTAGCGTTGAGGTATACCATCCCCCCCTCCCTCGATATGACCTTCCTCGCCAGCTTTTTCTGATTGACAGCCAAGAACTCTTTTCCTCGGATCAGCTGTCGCGTCGTAGCACGAAGCAAACAATTTGGACGAAAGAATTTTGTTGGGGTTTGGTACTGTCAAACCCTTCTTTGTCGTAACAATCTGGTCTTCTTCAGCAAGAAGGTCTCCTAATCCTGCAACATCCGATGCCGGAAGAACTTTGCCTACACCATCGCCCACTCCAACATCAGCTGATGCCGTGATCATTCTCTGCAACTCCTTTGATAGCCATCTTTGAGGAGGAGCCACCAGTGGTTTCTTTGACATCGGTCCTCCTAATGACGAAGAGCTGACCTTCCCATCGACATATCTGGCATGGAATTGTACATTATTTTCAGAAACGATTGGATCAGCAGTCATAGCATAGGAATCAAAAACATTCCATCCAGGCGGTATCTCAGACCGCGTCGAACAAAGAATGTAAGGATCGATTGTCAACTCTGAAGGGTCCGGAGAAAACGGAGGCAAATCTATTGGCTCTTTATTCCGACTTCGTCGCTGTGAGTATCCAGTATTTTCATACGAACCCAAGACATACTCTAGTACTCGCCCACAAGATGTCCCTACAATCAACTCTCCATCATGAAAAGATACAGTCGTCATCGCCTCCCCGGCACTGAGCTCAGGTTGGAAGAATGTCGATCCATTTACAGCGTTTGAAAGTGGTGATATTAATTCGAATCCACCGAAAGTCTGCCCACTGCCCACAAGTAATTTGCCAGCATGTATGCCACAATCATCAGGGAGAAAATTGAGAAATCTTGGTCCACCTCTACTGCCAGCGAACATATGTGGAATACCACCTCGTCCCAAACATCTGATATCATAGATCATTACATGTGAAGAAGGAAAGGGGCAGGGCAGAGACGAAGGAGAAGATGATCCGAGTGATGTGTACCCTGTTGCACAAATGAGATTCTTCGTAATCAAAGGGCGGTAGAACGAATCCAGTCAATAAGCAAGTTTCACAACAAAAGGATTCACATGTGTGCAATGCAATAAAGCAATTGACAGCACTTATGTGTCTCTTACCTCAGCAACAGCAACTTTAGACACGCCACCACCACGCGGGAAGCCCTTCAACTTAGCTATCTCTGCATTGCTTCTCCCCCCATCAAGAACTCGCACTGTGCCATCAGAGACTCCCACAACTACGTTACTACGAATCTGATCAGAAGCCATATCTGTAACACACAAGTCATTCTCCCCAACGATAGTCTGAGAAGATACTATTTTCAAATCTCGCTGGAGATCTATGCAGTGAACTTGTTGAGGGCGCCTCGAAGAATCTTCCTTGGAAGAGAAAGACATTCCAGCAACGTTGGCAAACATAGACCCACTAGTCCCAATCAACTCTCCGCAGAGCATCCCAGAAAGCAAGTCTTGCTTGTCTGACATGACCATTCCCCCGCGAGTGTGGACTCTTACACCGTGAGGGGATATTGAAAGTACTCTACCACCAGAGCCAAAGTACGGCGTTTCAAATGGAAGGATGGAAGTAATACCCATGCAATACCTCTCCTCGGGCCGCTGAGCCGTGAAGTGTGAATGCAAAAGAGCTCGATTGTGTGCACACGCTGGCGGTGAAAACGTTGGCCCATATACATGATTAGGTCGCTTGACAGTTTGTGCATTTAAAATGCTCCAAGTGCTAATATCATTTCCACCAAATAATACGCTGTGTAAAGAATTCAACACTCTACTTTCTGCTTCAGGATGTGCAACGAAAGAAGAATACATATCTCGATTGCCATAAAAGCCGGTGACATTCTCTGCAGCACCGTCATCATCGTCTCCATACAAAACAGTCATTCTACTGCCTCTCGATAATGTAGGACTAGCCCTAATCTTGCCCCTAGCCCGTCCTAAATTGGTGCGTGCACCATCCGATGCTCCCTGTTGCGACGAATGGCTTGCCACATACATTAAGGACGGAATTTGTTTGCTTTTGTCTCCCTTCTCAACAGCCAAGGCGCTGATTGGATCACCTTGTGTATCATAGTTTCCATAAGTATTATCGATGTGACCGTTGGGATGCATCACAAAAGGTGTCTTGGTGGGGTAGAACAAAGCATCAGAGTTGTAAGCAACATTGGAACCGTCGTAGTTTCCTTCATAATGGTCTTCGCCATATTGTTGCTCTTGATATTCTTCAGCATAATATTCGTTGTTAGTGGCAGATCCATCATAGTATTCTCCTCCATTTGAATAGTAATAATCGCTTCCTCCACCGTAGCCTTGATCCATCTTGAGATATACTCCTCTCTCCTCTTGTTTTAATACGGATGAATGTGTTCTTTTTTCAGGTATTATTGTATGATTTTCAGATGTATGCAAAACTAACAGACTCAACTATCAATCTATCTTGCCTCACTACCCGATCCACTCGCTCTACGATCTATCTATTGACGCGACAAAGATAGAAGGTTGCGGTATCCGTGATGGGCGCTTTTGCTTTGCCGGCCCATGCCCATGATCTCGATGTCGTCGATACTTCTTATTATCGCGGGATGTGTTTTCTGGCAAGGCACGAAATCAAAATAAGAAGAAGTAGGCATGTTTTCAATCAAGTCAAATCTCATAAGCGTTCAATTTTCAATTCAATGTCACGCGAATTAGTCAATGATCGCGACCATACGTAGTATATATATGTCGAATGTATATACCTTCTCTGTCATAAATACATAGTTGGCAGTTGTGTTGTGGTGTACAGCAATACTTTAGAGTTGGATACAGTAATAACAACAACAACTCAACCCTGCCTGCCTTGCCTCCTCTATTTTGCCCCGATAATCTTCAGAGTGGCGTGCAAACGATCTCCATCAAGGCCAGCATTATGTTCTCAATCTTTCTCCTGCTGCTGCTGTCCATATTCGATGTTGCAAATGCATCATCGTCACAGTGCGTTGCAATCGATTCATCTAACGACAGCTACGCGTGTATAGACAAACAATATACAAAACATTTTCCTCTTGTTGATACGGGTGTGCCGCAGCGTATCTCGGGTAGTACAGGTGAGACTTGATTCTATTTTATGAAATGGTACCGATAACACCACTTTTTGTTGGTCACCTCTAACCAATATATCACTTGACTTGTGAAGCGGAGCAAGAGCTTATTGGCGATGTGATCACAAAAATGCACGATTACTTTGCTAACGAAGTGCTGAGTCGCCCAGAATATGCACATGTGAGGAATAAATGGTGAGTAGGTGTGAAGAACTTGTTTTAGTGACTAGAAGATACTAAGAAGGAGGTGATTGTGTTCAAGTTAGTTTATCTTTTCCTGTCTCACCATTTCATTCACTTGTGAATAAAATAATGCTTTTGCAGTAAGAATAATCATGATCTTTGCGCATTTTGGACATCTGTAGGAGAATGTGAAACCAATAGACATTTCATGCAAGACAACTGCGCTGCTACCTGTCGACTGTGCCTACTGGCAAGCACAAACTTTGAACAAGGCATAATCTATTACTGAAGTCTACTGAACGAAGTGCATATACCACACCGAGGTTTGAGGTGCAGAAGGACGAAGTGACTAACACAACAACAACACGCTTGCATATTGTTAGACTCGTTTGAGAGCCAGAACTAGGAAGCATGATTATGGTGGGTAGAAACGGACTTTCCTCTTCCGCTTGACCATCTTATCGCACACCATGAGTTACCGATGCTATGAGTGTCCTAATCATAAGAGTGAAAAGAGCAAAAGGAATGATTTCATACGATGCAAGACCCCAGTGAGTGTTGGTCATAAAATAATAACGTTATTGATCACAATGGACTTGCTTTCATTTCATGTTCCAAACTTATGCGTTTGTTGCTATATTATTATTGATGCGTTTGGAAACAGGTAGTACGTCTGCTTATCGTCGACTTGTACTCTCCACAAGCAATGACCATTCACAATAAGAATGTGGCATCCCTGCCTTTTTGACACCCATTTTGGGCATATACATAAACTAGCATTGGCAAAACCCAACCGAGTCCAACTTTCCTCAAGTATCATTGGATTTGTTTAAAGAAGTCCCTTCTTTGCGACCATAGCAGAAGTCTCCTCAAGGTATTTTGCCTTGAATGATTCGAAATCTCCACTGGATCCAGCAGCCTCGTATGCCAATCGGGCGGCCGCATCATAATCTACCGACCAGAGCTCGATTGAAGAAGCGGCGGCGGCAGGAGCTGCTGCAGCAACTGGTTCTTCATGTGGAGTGTCATCATCTGAATCATCAATTCCGGCACCGTCATCGTCCAGGCTTTCCATGATGACCTTGAGGGTCAATTCGATATCTTCCTCGGCAGACTTGGCGGCACCAGCGACAGCAGAGAGGGATGTAGTCACAGCCGGACGGGCCATGGAGGGAGCAAATGCAGCAGCAGGCACAGCAGCGAGGATGGAGGCAAGGATGATCTTCATTTTGGTAGTACGGGAGGTTTGAGAGGGTTCAATTATGTGAAGTGTGAAGTTCAACCGGCGCAGGCGGCGGCCATGGAGGATGGGGATGGGGGGGGGATGACGTACCAACTACCAAGCGAATATGACAGTACAGATATTAGTTTCTCAATGATACAGTTATGTTGTCATTGTAGAAAAACGGGCTTCCCGTTTCCCAACGAAGAGAGGAGGGTTCGACCTCTTTCTTTCCGCTTCTCTTGACGAGACAATGATAAAAGTTGTTCATTTTGATAGGAATCACTCCTCGTATCTAATAAATCATAAACTACCACCATGTTTGGCTCCTCTCTTGCCATCGGAAATGATATCCTCGACATTGGATCGTCAAAATTTGACCGCCGCAATGACAAACGTGCCATTGGATCAGGCGCAATGATGCCCCCAAGCTTGACATTGGGCGACCCTGGCCAATTCGAAATTCCCAACGTTGCTGATGTAAGTTTAGAGATTTATGAAAAATTTACTTCAGGATATAGTGCCTCGATTTTATTTATGCTAACATCTCTATCATATCCCCACACCATCGTTCTCTTTCCACTGCGAACAACACTTTAGCCCGCCCACTTCTGCCGAAATAATTTTGCCTCTGCCTGTGGTAACAGCGATCAGGGCCAATCAGTCAAATTCGCCAAGGGAACCACCACCCTCGCTTTCAAATTTGATGGGGGAATTATTGTATCTGTCGACTCTAGGTCTACAATGGGCGCATACATCGCTTCAGGAACTGTCAAAAAGGTGATTGAAATCAATCCTTTCCTCCTTGGAACCATGGCAGGCGGTGCCGCTGACTGTTCCTTTTGGGAACGTAATTTAGGTATGCAATGTCGCATGTATGAATTGAGGAATAAGAAGCGCATTACTGTCGCTGCTGCATCCAAGCTGTTGGCAAATACAATGAGTTCGTACCGTGGGTATGGTTTGAGTATGGGTACAATGATTACTGGATGGGATGAAACTGGTCCACAACTCTACTATGTTGATGATGATGGAACTCGTCTTCACGGGCGATACTTTTCTGTGGGATCTGGTTCTACATATGCCTATGGTGTTCTTGATACATATTACAGACCTGATTTGACGGTTGAAGAGGCAATTGATTTGGGCAAGCGTGCAATTTATCATGCCTGTCATCGTGATGCTATGAGTGGAAGTATCAATAATTTGTATCATGTAACTAAGGATGGTTGGGTGAAGATTCATGCCATTGATGTCAATGACATGCACTATGAGTTTTTGGAGGAGAAGAAGAACGCCATGTCATCGTAGAGGAAAAGAGATGTTTTTTGATATGTTTAGTAGAACTATTAAATAAATGACCCCCCTTTTCATTTAGCAACCAATCTAACAACTTTATATTTGTCCTTATCTTTCAGAGGAGAACATCTGCCCAATATTACCATTGTTCGCTAAGTAGCTCACGCCGCTACATAGATGCTTATGGTTAGTTAGATTATTTGTATTCACCACTCACCACCAGGCAAAATATCTTTCTTCTCTTTTCTCGGATTTTGCATGTATTCAATGACTGATGAGAAGATAATATTATTATTACAATCACTCTGTTAATAAATATGGCCGTGGAGCCGTAGAACGTGGTACCATTCTTCTCACTGAGCATTGATATTATTATTATTGAGAGAGGTCGTCATCACGAACCGCCGCTAAGCAGGCCAACATGTCTTACGCAGACGCTCAATACCAGGAGGCCTATGAGCCCCAGGGTCAAAATAATAGCATGACTATTGATGAAATGCGTATCCTCCACCGCACTGCCCTAGCAGAAGCAGAATCAAAGCGTACCGAGCTGCGTCTCGTTCTAGCAAGTAGGTATCGCGAACTGGTGGGGTCGTCGGATGAAGTCATTAGTATGAAGGAAAGAGCCGAGGAACTCAACGCTCTTGTGATAGCTTTGCCAGAGTTGGTTGAACGGGTTGTTCAAAGTGCAGATGCCTCCGATGCAAGGGGCTCAACCGAGAAACTTACCCCACATATATCACCCAAAGGAGAAGGCAAAGATGAAAAAGAGTCAAGTTTGGTAGCTGTGCGTAGTGAGCTCTCACGGCTACCACGCGAAATTCACCGATGCTTGGATGATAAAAATGTTCACGGGGCTGCTGCAGCGCTCATTTCTCTGTTTGAAGTTATATCATCACGGTCAAAGTCGTATCCACTCGCCAATCTGCTCTCAGGGAGTGAACAAATCCCGGATAACATTACAAACAGCCCCTTACTCGAAACACAGATGAGAATGGTTTATCTTCACGTGCAAACCCTCCCCGCACGTGTGGAAAAATTAGCTCGAAGAGTACTTTTGCAGTCGGCGGCGAAACATGGTGGGGCACGAGGCACAGCAGCGGCATTATCTGCGTTGGACTTGTTGGACGTGGGTAGACAAAAGAATGCTGCGCCTTCATCTGGGCCGTCACAATTTACTTCTAGATCAACGAAACTGATTGATTTATACTACGAATCAAAAGCTCAACTTCTCAACAAACTCTTGAATCGATTGACACTGCCGACTTCTGTTTCTGCAGCCGATGCAACAAGTGTCGCCAATTCGGCTGAGTTCATACTGTCGAAGATAGTTCTCATTTTACAGTATGATGTCATTCTTCACCCTTATCAGATTTTTGTGCAGAGGAATTTTCCCGTCACCAACGCTCATGAGAAGGATGTCACCGAGGAAGCGAAGACAAAGAACAAGAAAATTGTTAATGATATTATGTCGTCAATGCCTCGCTTTGACTCAGATTTGTTAAAGTCGAAAGCTTCTCGCTTCCTTGCAGCTCACTTGCCCCTTATAAGAACCAAAGTGAAATCTGTTCTCATGATTATTGCTGGAACCACTGCATCAAAGTTAGGCCAGATTCGTCAATCATTGTATGACAAAACTGATGGTATCGAATGCATGAATGCTCTTGATTCGAGTGGGGTTTGCACATGGGACGAAGCCGTGAGTGGTATGGTAGATATCAGAGTAGTGAGCCACGGGACATCATTTGCTCCTGCAGTAGATAGTGGAAAGTTATCAATAGGCGATGATCAAGGAGTTGCGGCTTCCAATGGACACAATGGACAGCAGCTAGGATCGTCACGACGTTTTTCTCTATGGGGGGCTCTGTTCTCAAACACATTTTCATCCCTTGTACACTCTCTCCTCACTACGTCCTTCCACTCGGTGCACGCTCGTGTCGTCTCAACATTGCGAACATCACTCGCCCGCGCTCCTCCTTTTGAGTACATGCTTCCTCACGAAGCTCACAGGAATGCGTTACGTATTGCTACCGATTTAGATGCGTCGCTGCGAAAGGTTAGCGACGATGCACACGAATTGCTGGTTCACGCTGAAGAGCGCGAAGAGAGTGAGCGAAGACTGCGGCAAAGTTTATACGTGCAGACATGTGAAATTATGGGCAGGCTACTTAATGAACTCCGAAGAATGTTGTTAGTCAAGCAGAAAGAGGAGGATGCTATAAAAGAGCTTATTGTTGGACGCTTGTGCCATTTACTGAAGTTCCGCCTTGCGTCGCTGCCGAATCTGTTGGATCCGAAGTCGTCCCCAGCAGTGCTTGCCGGGCTTGGCGGAGGGAAAAGCACCGGTATGATATCGCTGATGGAATTAAGCAGCTCGTTTGATCTAGCCGACGATGATGACGATGGCCTAATCAGTATCGAAGAAGCAATGGAAGCGATGGAATCAGCTTTTTCCGGAACACATTTTCAAGGGGCAGAGATGGTCAGAGATACGTTGCTATTATCAACTACTCAAAGTGCTGCCGGGGATGCAGCAAATGGCGTCACAAACAGGACAAATGGCTCGTTTGTCCCAAATAAGCAGAGCTCAGCACCCCAGAATGTAACATTGTCTGAATTGGCTCTTCTGTCTGCAAAGGGGCTCAGGCATGATGCATCCGGCCCGCAAAGTGCACTTGGAACAGTGCAATCTTCACTGGACGAAATAGTCACAAGATGCTTCAAAGTTTGGGCACAAGCAGCGTTGTCTCCCCCGCTCAAATCGTTTAGAACAAAGTTACGGGAGACCATCGAAGTCTCTTCCACCGTCTCCGATTTTGAGTGGAGACGGATGAATGGACTTATTGACAAAGATGATGACGATTTACTGAAAGAAATTCATGACCCAACGACCTTTAATGATGGACTGACGCAAAGACAGAAAATTGTTGTGGGCCATTTGTCTCCTCACTTTCTGTCTTACCTACTCGCGGTTGCGACTGTATTAAATCGAAGTATTTGTCCGGCTGATTCTCTCCCTCCGATTCCATCATTGGACTACGCAAGAGCCCTTGGCATATGTTTTTCAGAGGAAGAAGAAACAGTTAACATGATGGTGACAATACGAGGTTCGTTGCTTGGAGAGGCAGTGCAATCTATGTCGCGGTCGCTAAAAGAAGAGATCTGCAACATGCATGGCACTGCAGACAAGAGCGAGATACTGAAGCAATGTTCACCATCGTCTCTCATTCAATTGTTGATGGACGTTAAGTTTGTGAATCGGTGCTTCTTCGAACGAAATCGGAACGGATTTTTATCGACGAGTGACTTCATTGATGATTCAAGAGGAATCATGGCACAATTGTCGCAAATGCTTTCTGATTCCGTCAACACCGCCGTTGAAGATGGATTATCTATTGACAGGGCCATATCAGAAAGGCATTCTCAGATTTTTGTATCTTGTGGACTATTTTTATCATCAATATTTGGAGAGGATGACGATGACAAAATCTCTCCTCTTAGCGACTCCGTATCCAATGGCGTTAAAGGAACGCCTCTGTTGTTATCTTCCTCATTGGTCACAAACCCACTTGCTTCTTCAAGAAGGTTCACCCTTCTTCCGATCCAAGCTGAGAAATCACTCACAGAATTGCAACTTCGTGGCAGGTATGGCAAAAAGGTTCGCGAAGAGAAAGAAAGCAATAAAGACGTTTCAAGTGGAAATGCTTTGGGAAGTGGTTTTGGTTTCCTCAGCTCAATGCTTAGTACTAAGACTAGATAAACAAGTAACCGTTCCTAAGAAGTGACTAAGTATATAAACACTATGTTAATAACTCAAGCCAAACTACTCTCTCCAGCTGCCCTTAGAAGGTCAATGTCGTTAATGCCAAGAAGTTTGCCGCCATTGCCACTGAGAGCTGGTTCTGTCGACGAAGCCTGACCAGTACGAGGTACTATTTCTGTTACGAGGATTCTGCTCGTCTCTGAATTGTAAAGCTCGTCCCAAAATTCAAGAATGTCGTCTTTGTTGATGTCTAGCAGGGCAGCAGTTTCGGCTTGAAGGCGGTCAAACTGAAATCTTCCATAAGCTATTTCAGACCAGTTTCGAGTTACTTCAACTGCAAGCTGCTTGTCTGGTTCGAGCCTCTTATCTACTAAGCCCTTCACATAGAGCTCAATATCAACAGAAGTCAGTGGCAATATCAACTTATCACGTACACTATCCAAAAATTTCATCATGCTCAACGTTAGTTTTTCTGCAGGGGCAACGTTGGATTGTACAATAGTAGTTAAGAACCTGCTTTGGTCCACGCCTCTAACTCCGGATGAAACAATGTATCCTAACTGTTGCTTCGTTCTAAGCTCATTGAAGAAAGGCTCTTCTATGATGGCGCTGATAACTTCTATCAGAACGTGATCCTTTTCGCTCGCCTTAAGGCATTGCAGTGAGATTTGAGATGCAGCATTTTTGTTAGATGAATTTGGTTCTGAGATCGACAATCTTGTCACAGCTTGATCAGACCCCCTCGTCGGAAGAGGCAAAGCCTTGAGTCTCTTTGGATATTGCTCGGCCGTAATTGTATTGAAAGCTAGTGTCTTGTCGATTGACGAAACAATGTCAAGCGCCTCTTTTTTATTGATATTCCCCTGAAGCAATGCTTCACCTTTTCCACTTGCCCAAAGTGTCTTCGCATAACTGACAAGTTGCGGAAGGCTTGTTTCCTTTAGTGCTTCTACCAACTGCTGATTTGAGTATAGGAAATTCCTCGGCTGCATAATAAGTGAGGAGTAATACATAGCATGCCCATATGGCTCTTTCACGTTAAAAGCGGACAGTGAGCGCATCAAATTATCTTTGTAACGCTCAAACTCTTCCTCATCTTTCGGAAGCGAATCATCGAGGTCTCGAGCAAGTTTGGATGATACCTTTTCTGCGAATGATCCCAGTTTACAATTATATCCACCAAATGTCATTCTTACTCCTCTTGGGAGTACTTGAGAGTCGTAAGTTAGGCCTGCAAGCCGAGCGTCATACTAGAAGCCAAATCGTTCAATGCGCGAGTGAGGAAACGTAGCACAAACATGCACTAAATGAGTTCGAACCAGTTCACTTACCGTTTCTTCATTCATTTTATCACCTGCGGATTGCTGGTATAACATCCCCAACACGGCTTTCGTAGGTGAGGAATACAACTTATCATTTAGTAACTGAAAGATAAGAAACGCCTTGGGCTTGCCAAATCGATCATCTTCTTTAAAGTGAACAGTCCATCTGCCTTCGTCACCGTCATCTCGAATGATTGTTGGAGGTGGGATAGGCTTGATCTTTTCCTCAAATGTCAAGGCCTTTTGATCAACCTTCTTTGGCTTCTTGTTCACCTTAAGCCCCTTCTCAGACGGAATGAATATGTTCTTTCTTGGGTAGAACAAAGGGAATTGACTTGGGTTCTTCCACCTCATTAGTGCTGACATCGAAATTGGCTTCACATTATATGCAGTCCCGTACCATTCCTCAGTTTGAGTTGTTTGACCTTCAAATGATTTAGAGAACACTGTGAGGAAGGAGTTATCGACTGTCAGCCTATCAATGAAATCTGCACTAGCTGCTTTCAGAATTTGTCTTTGCTCGTTCGATTTGAATGATGTTCTGGGCTGATCAGATGAGATCAATTTTGTAGGCGTTTCAAGCAGTGCCAGTCGTCGTGGTCCTGCAATATACAAAGACGGAGGGAACTTATCCATCGCTGTGACGAGTGACTGAACGTAGTTGGAAGGCTGTCCCTTTGTTGTAAATCGCCATTCGAGCTCGTCTAATTGCAAATTCTCATCAAATACGTAGTCTGGAATAGGAGTCGTCTTCATCATTTGAATGTAAGAAAAGATCGCTTCGCACACATCATCGATCATTGAAAGGCCTTTCGAAGTCAATTCAACAGTTACCTCGAAGGTTACAAAGTCGGAGAGATCTGCATTGTCCGAAGCACCGAGTGCATTTGCCCACCTCTTCTCTTTCAAATACGATAACAATGAACCAGCACCTTCGTGGCCCAAGAGGGATGCTACGAAGTAGTCTGGTTTATTCAAGCGATACAACTCCCTCTCCTCTTTGGATGAAAATACTATTGGCCAAGTAATCGTCACCTGACGAAGATCCTGTATAGGAACAATCTCCACAATAGTTTTCTCTGCCGGGATCTTACTTTTCCCGGTCATGTAAGGTTGGATATTGAATGCCCACTTGTCTTCCGGAGCATTGATTTGACGGTTAGGTATATCCCCAAACGCATCCGAGACATACTGTCTCAACTGAGGAAGACTCTGTGGTGCTACCACGGCGAGGCTCATTTGATTGGAAGAGTAATACTTCTCGTAAAATTTGACTAGCTCATTGCGAAGATTGATTCCCTGACGTTTGGTGCCCTCTAGCAACGTTTTCTTGTTACCAGTGAAAAACTTACTAAAAGGATGATCAGAGTTGACACGATCCTTCTCTAGTTCATACAGGCGAAAGATATCGTTTTGCAAGTTCTTGGCATTTTCACTGTCTATTGCATTCAATTCTCTACCTGTTGCACTTTCTGTGAAGAGTGGACCACTAAAAAATGAGCCAAATCGGAGGAGCGCCTCTGAGAATCGTTTGTCTATGCTCCCATCCATTTCAAAGAAGTACACAGTCTTTTCACTATCCGTAAAAGCATTGTTATAGCCTCCATTGGCACTTAGAAATTTGGCAAATGAGTCTTCTTCAGGGTATTTCTCTGTTCCTAAGAACAGCATGTGTTCACAAAAATGAGCCAGACCAGGAACTTCGACTGGATCTGAGCAAGCCCCCACATGTACATTCATCCCCACCGCAGCCGACGTGGAAGTTGGGTCAGAGCAAAGCAACACTTTAAGACCATTCGGCAACTCATACGTATCATATTCTCTTTGATCGAGCGGTGGTTTCAGAAGTTTGATGAGTTCTGCTGTGCTCGTGGGTGATGTTGAATCCACATTGCTGGTAGTGGCATCTGCAGCAAATGGAACGGCTGATGCCGACACAGTAGCCAAAAGCGATAAAACAAGATGACGTCGCACTCTGCTGTCAATGCCATCATTTGCTGTTAATGCTGCTGGAACGCTTTCATCATCATTGACAGTTGCAAACAGCGGAGATGACCGAATGTTTGTGTTGAGTGCAGAAGAAGGACTGAATGCCAATGCAGACGAAACCACCAGAATAAAGCAACAACATATTATCTTGAAACTAGCGCCCATGTTAAAATCAGCCGGCCGAGAGAGCTAACTGGTAATGCTGCGCTACTTGTAATGCTACTTGCTACTTCTGTACGCCTTCCTTGCTGAGTGCAGAGAGAGCTAACTGTTATGGTAATGCTTGGATTAGATAGAGTAGTTCTCTCTCTCTAGAGAGAGAGAGTCGTTCTGCTGCAACATGCCGATGCTGACTCTGAACTCTGAGCTCTAATAAAGAAGTACGGTACATATGATGTATCTACCTACTTACCTATGTATGAGGGAGCGATCTCTCTCTTATCGGGTGCGCGCTTCGCCTTGTCGAGAATCTGCTTCGTCCGATCCGACCGCGACCGCACATCGTTAGTTTCGCTCGCTTCAAACAAAAAATCAAAACTCCTCCTTTGCCTTTGCCATCGCCCATAAGTACTTCAATAGATAGCCTCTGATCCCCTCGGCTCGTGCATCGCACTAACGGAAATCAAGACAAAGCCACCATGGACGACGCCCAGCTAGCCCAAGTGGAATCGCTCTGCGAAACTCTGTACACTGGCATGCCCAGCAGTGGGGGCGAAAAAATATCCCGAGAGGAGGCCCAATCTCGTCTCCTCTCCCTCCAATCATCTGCCTCCTTCATCCCCCAATGTCAGTACATTCTCGACCGGTCTCAATCCCAATATGCCCTGCTAGTGGCGTCCAACAGCTTGACCGAGCTGATCAGCAGTCACTGGAATAATTTCACCATTGCACAGCGCATCGATATTCGGAATTATGTGTTGGGGTATCTCGCAAATAACGGTCCAACGCTACAGGACTTTGTCACGCTCAGTCTCATTAAATTGGTATGCCGCATTACCAAATTGGGCTGGTTCGATGACTCCACGCACAGAGAGCTCACAGACGATGTTACCAAATTCCTACAGGCTACTGTAGATCATTGTATACTGGGGCTCAAAATATTGAACCAGCTGGTGGACGAGTTGAATATACCCACGAGTGGCCGGACGTTGACTCAACATCGGAAAACGAGTGTGAGCTTTCGAGATTTGTGCTTGTTCAAGGTGTTCCAGTTGGGATTGACTACGTTGAAACAACTGCAGACACGGGCTATAACTGCAGATCACCGCCAGGAGGTCATTTTGGGGGAGCAAGCTTTGTCATTGACGGTGAGATGTCTCAATTTTGATTTCATTGGCACCAATCCAGATGAATCCACAGAAGATGTTGGGACTATTCAGGCACCTACCAATTGGAGACCTGTCTTGCAGGATCCAGGGACCATCGAATTATTACTGGATTTTTACGCCAACACAGAACCACCGAGATCAAATAAGGCCATGGAGGCCGTCATTCTGATTTGCTCTGTGAGACGATCATTATTTCCCTCTGACAAAGAACGTGAGGCTTTTTTGGGAAGGATCATGGCGGGGATTCGGGAACTATTGAAAAATCAAACTGGATTGCAGCACCAGGACAACTATCACCAGTTCTGTCGGCTGTTGGGTAGACTCAAAGCAAATTACCAGCTGAGTGAATTGGTGAAGACAGAGGGTTACTTAGATTGGCTAGAATTGGCAGCGTCATTTACCACTCAATCCATTCGGAACTGGCAATACAGCACCAACTCTATTCACTATCTGCTAGCATTATGGGGACGATTGGTGGCGGCTGTGCCATACGTCCGTCCTGATTCAGGAGCAAAGGGGCATGTCCAAGCTTTGGAGAATCATGTGCTAAATGTGATCGAGTGTTATATTGAGGGTATGTTAGGATCTGTGGAAACTGTCATGCGTAGTGAAGGAGCATTAGAAGATCCATTGGAGGACGATGGGTCACTTATGGAGCAGATGGACAGGTTGCCAACAATTTGTCGGTTTCAGTATAATTCTGTTGCAACCATAATTCTCGCTAAATTTGATCCACTCATGGAGAAGTACCGGGAATTGATGAGCCACTTGATGACATCAAGTACCGAAAGTGCACCTCAAAATGTGGCGCAGCAAGTAAATGTCATAGAAGGACAGCTCACTTGGCTGACTTATATCTGCGGTGCTATTGTGGGCGGACATAGTTGGTCTTCATCTCGAATTGGGAATGGCGAGGAAACTCTGGATGCGAGTTTGAGTAAACGAGTGTTGCAATTGGCTCAAGGGATGGATTTTAGACTGACCAGCTCAAATGGAGTAGGGAAAGCTGACGTGAAACTTGAGATGGCGATGCTATATTACTTTCAGAATTTTAGGCGTGTATACATGTTCATGTGGGAGGTACGTTTCATAAATTCCCCTGCTCCGTTTGAACCTACAATAGATTTGCTTTTCTCTAACACCAGCTTTTTTCTTCACTTTAGTCCTCTGGCTCAGATTCCATGTCAATGGGCGGAATGAAGTTGGAATCAGTCCCTTCCACCAAACAAAAAGTCTATCAAAACATGTTCGAGAACATGGGCTTAGGGGATCATACTGTTGTTGCAAATCTCATTGTCACAAAAATTGGAAAAAACCTAAAGTTCTGGCCTGATGAACATGAAATTGTTAGTAAGACGCTTGATTTGTTGACAGACATGGCCGGTGGCTACAGCAGCTCCAAATTACTCCTCACACTTGACACGGTGAAGTATCTCGCCAGCCACCACACACATGAAGAGTTTCCATTCCTCAATGTTTTGTCAAATGCTAGGAAAAGAACAACATTTCACGCAATTCTTGTGAGGCTATTGCTATCTCCTAACGGACAAGAAAAACTTGGCGTGACATTCGACCAATTCATGGAACCTATCATCGAAACCTTGTCGCAGCTGGGCGCGCTTGACGCCACTCAACTGCGAAGTGAGGCTGCGAGAATGCCATTAATTGGAGTATTTCGTGACTTGAGAGGCGTTGCGATGAGTTTGCACAACAGGCGTTCGTATGGGATGTTATTTGACATGATCGAACCTCGACATATGCCTCTTTTATCCAGAGTAGCCGAGTCATGGTTTGATCAACCCGATGTCATGATCAGTTTACTTCGTTTTGTTCAGGAGTTTTGCCACAACAAAGCTAATCGAGTGAATTTCGACCAAAGCAGCCCCAACGGCATTTTACTTTTCCGAGCTACAAGTGATGTTGTTTGCGCTTTCGGACGAAGAGCATTGAGCGCATCTGCTCCGACAAGTGGCGACATTTACAAGTCGAAATACAAAGGAATGTCCCTAGCACTCAGCATAATAAACTCTGCACTGGGTGGCAATTACGTATGCTTTGGCGTGTTTGCTTTGTACAATGACCCTGCATTGGAGAATGCACTCGATATTTCGCTGAAAATGGCGCTCGGCATTCCGCTTGAACACGTCGTAGCCTATCCAAAGTTGAGTTCCTCGGTGTTTGGATTCGTAGAAATTATCTTCCGAAATCACATCAAAACCACATTGGCCCTTGATACTAGTGTCTTCATGCAGCTGATGAATGCTGTGCACGAGGGATTGCAATCAAGTGATGCTCAAATTAGCTCCATGTGTGCAAACAGTATCGACCACCTCGCAACATTTTACTACGAGAACTCAGGAAAGGATAAGCCGGAGGTTCATAATTTCAACAAGGTAAGTTGTCGAGATCGTATGTCACTCTACCTTTACTTCGATTCATAATCTTCTTACAATGCTCTTTCTTCGGCAACCCTGTAGCACCTGGCTGCTCAGCAAGACCTCTTCACGAGCTTGACTGCGACTCTATTCAACCTTTTACTATTTGGACCCCCTCAAAATCACTGGGCCGTTATGCGCCCAATGCTGAGCTTAATGCTCGCAAGTGAGTCTAGTTTCACTGCCTACAAAGACCATTTGATGAGCACACAAGATTCTACCAACCAAGCATTATTGAATGAATCTTTCAACAAGCTGCTTTCTGACGTGAATAGGAGTTTGGAAAGTGCCAACCGTGATCGCTTTACCCAGAAGTTAACCGCATTCCGTGTTTCAACACGTGGGTTTCTCACGTTGTAAGGTCTCCATGGTGGAAGTAAGGAAGATGAGTTGGATGGAAATGTCAGACGCAAACATCAAGAGTGGTGTCGTCAAGATGGTTTCAATAGTTTCCTAAACATGAAGAAGAGAATAATGAAAAAATTACATAACCTAAGAAGCCATAGAATAGCAAGGCGGCCTCTCTCTAATTGGAAGCTAAGAAGATGCATGGGCACACAAAGAGAGGATTAAGTATGTATGGTACCTAAAATAGATAAGGCGCTTCTCTTCTCTCATCGTCTTCTACCTGCGGCGTGAGGGGTGAAAGAATTTCACCCTTTTTGGAGGGGGTGAAAGTTTGCAGGGTGAAATTTCAGAAATTTCAAGGGATTAAATTTCACTCTACTTAGCTTATCCTGAGATACAATAGTCGTAATTCGTAATACTTTGCACACTGCAGTCAACGCACCACTCTCTCACGATAGGCTGCCAGCAAGCTTCTTTCCAAGCATCTTCTTCGCATGCATGACATGACGGAGGTTTTCCTTCTCTCGAAGAAGTGCAACACCAGTTGGATCCTTCATCCTATTCCTATCCTTCACAAGAATGGTGTTCTTCAGAGGTTTGGTCCTACGCTCACAATCCATCGATTTCCCATAGACATTAGAGGCTTAACAACCAATCGATAGAAGTCAGATGATCCTGCATAACAAGAGTTACTCTCCGCTGAGTTGGAAAACGTGGATGCGATGAAGTTGGTGTTTGATAAATGACAAACACAAAAAACGAGCGTAAAAGTATGACGATTCGTACTAGCTCACCGCTCTAGCTAGCAGCTCACCGTCCACCGCCCGTTGTAGGTAGGTCAATGGTATTGTACAAAAAAGCGTAAATAATATTATTGTATCCGTTGTTAAGATTCAAGATGAATGCAATAATTAGAGCGAGTAGCATAATGGTGTCCACATCAGCTGCAAGAGGCAGGACCTTGGGCAGGAGGCTATCCTGCAACAACATCCTCAGCCCATCTCTCATTCTCGGTGCCGCCATTTCAATCGGGCTCATTTTGACCACGGACAGGATTTTGACCCCCATTGTCAATATCACTGGGACTGGGAAGATTCCGGAGCCGGCGCCCAAGTTCTTTGTTCTTCACATTGGTCCCCAAAGTAAGGAATAATAAAACTGCGAAACAGTCTGGTGACATTTGTTACTCAACATCGAAACATGTATCGATAATGGCATGATCACCTTTCTAACTGTCTTCTGTGTTGACTTTCCTTTGCACAGAGACAGGCACCACTACAATCCAACGCCGAATCAACAGTGACAAACTGCGAAGTCAACTTGCTTTAGATAATTATAACGTTATTGAGCACCGTGTCATTCATGTTCACCCATCAATTAACAAAATTGATGGCAGCTACAGTTTCTCTGATGAGTTTCTTGCAGTAGTGGAGCAATTGAAAACTACACAGGCAAATAGCAACATCTTTGGATCCTCTGAGTACCTGTATACTGACTATCCTCGCGGTTCAAAAGGATGTTCATCTGTTAGAAATGTTCTACTGGGAAATACAAAGAATGGTGAGGAGGGTTGGAAACTTCACATTGTCTTCACACACAGACAACTTTATGACAGACTTCCAAGTGGTTGGAATCAGATGTTCAAGTTTCATCGTAAAAATGGTAATCCAATTCGTATTGGCACATAGATTGGCCAGAGGATGGAGGCAACCGTATCATTCCGTTTTATGAATGGATTCACAAACGATTGGGTGACGGAAATGAACACGAATTCCTTCAGGGTTACAATACTTGGAAGTCATGCTCGGACAGCATATCTGTAGTGAACTTTTACAACCACACAGTTTATCCACCCAATGGCACGACACCTGTTGAAGCTGATCTAGTTTCAAACTTCGTATGCAATGGAATCCCTGATGCTTCTCATACATGTTCTTTCTTACTCCAAGAGAAAGAGTGGCCAGAAACGACCAATCCATCCGTGGCCTTTCTTGACTTTGATATGTTAGCAGTTTATGCTCATGAAACTGGACTTATCTCAAGTGTTTGGAGAAGAAAGGAAGTGACAAAAAAGATTGTACAATTTGCTGCAAGCAATGAAATCAGAAACAACAGTCTTCCTATCAGATGTCCCAACGCAACTACTCTTCAGCTTCTATATGATCATTCTCTAGAGTTGGAGAGGGCAGTTATGGCGACGAAAAACAAGACCCAGCAAAAACTGAATTTTGACATTGGTTGGGAGAAAGCACTAGAAAAGCAGGTGTTTTGTAATTACGATCCTGAGGAAATTGTTAAGAGAGAAGAATGGAAGACATTTTTTGAGGAGTCATTTTGAAGAAGAATGATTGATTGTAGATGTTTTGTGTAAATTTAACCCCTTCCTTAGAATAAGATGGTGAATATAAACATTGTATGCTTTGTCCACTTGATGTGCATGGAGCACATCATCATGGCCATCAAGCGTTCGTTTCAACGCCCATCATCATCGATACGGCTATAAAACAACAATATAGAGTGCGCAGATCTTCTCGATTAGAGTATTCGAAAGATCATGAGAATGACATCAACATTTGGCTGCCTACCGAACACATTGCCTCAGCTACAGCATCATCAAATATTGCAAAAACTAGTCACGGTTGGGACAATTTCCCCACATCAATAGACAACACCGATATAGATGACAATTACAACATTATAGATGATTGGGTAGATGCCAAGAAGCGACGTAGTCGAAGATTGCAATCGTTAGAGGATGTCAATGTTGAGAATGATAAAAAGTTGAATTATAGAGCTACATAGGGAGCAGGAGAAGGTTGAAGAGTGGAGGAGATCGAGAAAAGAGCGTGTGCAGTCTGCTTCGACGTCAAAAGAGACACTGATAGACGAAACTACCATCAACGACAACAGCAATAGCGACGACAATGTTCCACAGAGCAGCAGCAACATCAATAGACTCGATCTACCATACAACGACATATCACAACTCTCCGCAATCCAATCAAATGCTCCTGCAATCCTCCTCCCATCGGGACCCGGCACTGGTAATCTCACGTGTTATCACTTGAATTGCGTTCTTGTTGCAAAAGTGGGTACAACATTGGCAATTTCGTCAGCAGACACCATCAACGTCACATGAACAATCGTCGTTTCCAATGGGAGGAGAACAAGTATGCTCACCTGATTCAATG
>JALLBH010000376.1:0-23505 GCA_036940005.1 Skeletonema menzelii | reverse complement strand
CAGTGATAGAATGATATGATTCTTGTAACTTAATGCCTCGAGTGCAAAAATTACGGTACTAAGCACAGTGCATATTTTATGTGATTGTGTTTTTGAGTTTTCTGTTTTCAAGCACTTGATGCAAGGCCTGTAGACATTTTAAAAGGCACCTTCCGCACCCAAATCTCCCAGGCAGAAAGCAGTGAGAGAGTGCTTGTATGTAACAGTCACGTGCAAACAATAAACTTTTGATCGATTTTGATACCACCGACGGACTTTTGCATTGGAGTAGATAATAGTGGGCACTACTATTTGTAATCTCTATTTTAATATGCATCCATCCTTTTGGCCTACTCATGCGAGCAGAGACTAGCTGTCGTAAACCAACAAGGCGGCATCTGTGGCTAGCGTTGCTGTTGGCATTGATATGCATTGTCGGGAACATTTCAAATAATATTACCACCACAAACAACATTCGCAGGAGTTATCCAACTCTGCCGACCGATGGAAACTCCACAGCAGCAACGCGTTCAACACCAGTAACAATTCTTCTATTTGGCACGGGTGGCAAAAGAGCTCAGAGTATCTTTCACTCCGGCCTACTTCGTCGCTTTGGCACTGGAAGAGTCGATTATATACTGGAAGAGAAAAATGAAAGTGATTGCCAGTACAACGGGTTTGCAAAACAACAAGACGGTCCATGTCTGGCTATCAATTATTTTACAAATCCTTCTTGTTCTTATGGAGATGTGATTCGCCAATATCCAAATTGCAAGACAATGCTAACAAATGATGAGTTTTGTGAAGACAATAGGTATGATGCGAGGGGTTACTACAGCAGCACAATGATGGATATGACCTTCCTTCCTCTTGGTCCACGGTATGATGCATTTGAAGCTCTCATTAGCCAAAATCAGTCTGCAATTGCTGCATCTTCTTCGCGCAGGTATGTATTCAATGCAATATTTTCTGAAAGTACATCCGCAGGACGATCGATTCTTGCAGACATTATTCAAGAGGAAGGCAATAATAGCCTGGCTTCGTTTGTACAAATTGCAGAATATTGGCAACCTGATCCCAACAACCCTTTGAATGATTTGCTTGATACAACCACTTACATGCAGGTCCTGTCTGAAAGCATATTTACGCTAGCGCCAGCTGGTCATAATCCAGAGTGTTTCCGTCTTTATGAAGCAGTAGAGGCAGGTTCAATCCCAGTAGTATCACTAGACAAAGATTACAGAAAGCATGAATGCAAAGATTCGTTGTCTCACTGGTTGGATTCTCCGATAGTGATCATCAACTCTTGGGATGAAGTGTTTCCTACCCTGCAAAACCTGTTGGAAGATCCAAAAGCATTGGATAAGCGACAAGCAGATCTTCGTGTATGGTATGATCATTTCATGAGTAGTGCAGTGCAAGACTTTGAGTCGTTTCTGCTTTCTGAATAGGGAAACCTATATCAGAAAAACGACGTGCAGAACGTTGTTGGCAGCACTCCACATAGCTTCTTCTTTGCGTGGGAAGAAATGGAGCGATCTCGTGTAGAGTAAGAATTTCAATTATCATTCATACTTAACTTGGGTGATTGGTAGAGTAATATGTATTGGTTGTATTTTTTACATAAAAGTAGCTTGACATAGAAGGTTTCGTCATTTATTTTGTGACATAGTTAGGTATCACAATTCAAAACTTCAGCTCAATATGACTATTTCCAGTACTAATTCCTACTTACAAATTGCGTTGCTTTCTTAACTGCTTTCTTGTAACATGAAAGCCTCTCCACAAGAAAGCAATCGTTTATCCAACTTTCATGAATGATTGACGCTGAAATCGATCTGGTACGACAAAATCTACGTACATCAACGTTGCCGTGTTTGAATATTGCCGCCCTGCTCGTAATACTTACTCAACAGCAATTGGTGGCAGAGACTTCTCGTTAATAAGTATGGTGCATTCTTCTTCAGCATCGGCATCATTCGTCCAAGACGCCGCCTCGGTCGCTGCTTCCCGGTTTCATGAAGCTGTTTCTCGCATTCAAAAGCCCGAGACTCGTTCTCAAATCCAGGCAAAGGTGGACTATGTAGTGAAAAAGATGTTCGCTCCCTGCGTGGGGCAGATTGGTGGTGTCCCGCTTGATGATACGGGCGGTGGGGAAGGAAGTGGGAAGTGTCCAGATGCCGTTCCCATGGAAGTGTCGCCGAACACATCGGAGGAAAATATGAACCCCCCAGCAACAACAGCCGCTGCTGGAAACCAACCACAGCAGTTCACCTTTGGGATGGCATTTCCAGAGACAAAAAACAATTCTAAAAGGCAGGAGAACTCTCTCCAAAAACTCAAAAAGCTGGGCGCCCGGCACCAACTCGCTTCGGGTTACATTGATCCAACGTTACCGGACGCAGCCAGGCCTGTATCCCCAGAAGAAAAATGTGTAGCACCATCATCCACGGGTAATGCCGGTGAACCCATCGATGATGAGGTGGATTTTGATGATGGCATATCCGCCATTTCGTCGCATACTTTGGAAGAGATGGAGAAGAGGCGTCAACTCAATACGGTTCGGGTCAGCCCTACTCAATTTTCCAAGCCAAAGTCAAAGGTACCATCAAAAAACAAAATCGCAGACTTTTCCAAGAAGCCAATCATGGAAACGATATCTGGTGGGGTGGCTGGTGAAGACGACTTCTTTGGAGAACCTTTCTTCAAACAGACGGCACCCAAGTTGCAACGTAACGTATCGAATGATTCTCAGCAGTTAATGAAGGCATGGGATGTGGATGAAGTGAACTATTGGAAGGGTGAGGTCAGCAAGGACGAGAATAATGACAATAGATCATCCAGACGGCAGGAAAGGTTGTCGGTGGAAGAGCGTGCCAAAAGGTTGAGAGAGTTGAACAACCGAGATTTGAGTCGTAGCAGAAGCAGAAGTAGTGGAACCCACCCTCACGATACCTCAAGTTTGATTGATAAGATCCGCGTACAGGTGTAAGAGGAGAGTGAATAATTACCTTGTGTCGATGTTGCTGTGAATTTAAGCTGGCAGGATGAGACGTCTCCTTTTTCAAGCCATGTTTGTCTTAAAGTACATGTTGTGGGTATTGCAAATAATTGAAATAAAAGTTTAGCCTGATTATGTATTTTCTCCGCTTTACTGCACGCTCTCTTTTCAAACAGAATTGGAACCGTTCGTCCCCTCACTGCAATAATACCTCAATCAGCACATACTTAATTCGCATGCAGGACGGACAACATATCAGAGCATGTTTCGCCTGACTTAGAGGTGGTCCGGCCGGTTTTGTACCTTTTCAATTACGGAATTTTCAATTTAGAGACAGTGACGCATGAAGTTGCCGTCCCATCACGCGGCTCACCATCACGGCCGTCCAACGTCCAAGCCTCTTCCATGTCAACACTTTTGATCTTACTATACTGTTGACTTCTTGCCATTATCATCGTTCAAGTATTGTTTAATAATGGCTAGAATTTCTCAATTGGCGTTGGCCGCTTGCCTGGCCCTCTCTGCCCTCAACGCAGATGCGTTCACAGCAGTTCCCTCCAAAACATATGTGTCGACACGTAACCAACCTCTCTTCCTTTCCTCTACTGAAGCAAAGGGTTCATCACTCAAACGTCTGCCAGAATCAGCAGTTGAACTTACTATTCATGTCCCCGCCTCCGCCACAAAGGCTGCATATGACAAGGTTCTCGCAGAGGTTTCCAAAAAGGTGTCAATCCCCGGATTTCGAAAGGGTGCTAAGATTCCACCCCAAGTTATCGAGAATGCATGGAGTAAAAATGGCGGAAAGAAGGGGCTTAGGACCATGGCAATCAACGAACTTGCTGGTGAATTGATCGAGAACGCGCTGAAGGAAGAACACGAATTGGAACCCATTGGACAGCCGTCACTTGTTACTTCTGCTGAACAGTTGGCTGAGAGTTTTACACCAGGTGAAGATTTGGATTTGACTGTGAAATGTGATGTTTGGCCAGAAATCAAATTCAAGCAAGTTGAAGGGCAAGATAAGCCATACAGTGGATTGAAGGGAAGTTATAAGAGAAAGCCTTTCAACCAACAGAGATTTGATGCAGCTTTGAGAGATTTGTTGGAAAGGTATGCAAAATTGGAGCCAATCGATGATGCTTCCCATGCATTGACAACAGGCGATGCGTGCAAGGTTAATATGGTTGGCTACATGGCTACAGCTGATGGTGAAAAGGGAGAACCTCTTCCAAATGCAGCAAGTGGTGATGATGTTGAGGTCATTTTGGGTGAAGGTAGATATATGGATGGTTTGGTTGAAGGACTTGAGGGCGGTAAAGTTGGTGAGACTAAGACAGTGAAAGTCCGTTTCCCTGATGTAAGTTCTATCTGTCGTTGCTATCTGTCGTTGCTATNGTGAGACTAAGACAGTGAAAGTCCGTTTCCCTGATGTAAGTTCTATCTGTCGTTGCTATCTGTCGTTGCTATGATTGATCTGCTTCCTACTTGTTACTAACATAATCTTCGTGCCGGCACTGCCTTCTGTTACAGGCTTTGAAAAACAAAGACCTCGCTGGAAAAGATGCCATTTTTGACGTTGAAATTCTCTCCGCTTCGAGACGCTCCCTCCCCGAACTTACTGATGAGTTCGCCAACCAAGTCCGTGAAGGGCTTACTGCCGAAAGCCTAAAGGAAGAACTACGCAAGGCAGTCGACTCTCAAGATGCACAGGAGTACATGGGTGCCCGCAATCAAGCTTTAGGCAAAGCACTGAGTGACATTATTGATGTTGACGTGCCTGATACCTTAGTAACTAATCAAGCACGGGAGAAATACGCCCTCATGATGACTGATATGCGTGACAATGGTATGGCTGATGAAGAAATTAAGAAATTGATCAACCCCGAAAATTTCATCAAATACAAGGATATCCAAAAGGATGACATCGTTCGTGATTTCAAGATATCCATGGCAGTTGATGAGATTGCCCGTTTGGAAAATATTCAGGTACCAGCTTATCAGGTCGAAGAGCAAATTCAGTCTTTGAAGGATCAAGCGGCCAAGGAGGGTCAATCAACAGATGGTTTGGATGATGAGCAAATGAGAAGAAAGGTCGAGTCCACATTGGAACGCCGTATGGTATATGACCTGTTGGCTGAGGTTGCCGAATTAGAGGTTGAATATGTCGAAGAAGAACAATTTGATGAAGCATTGTTGGAAAAGTTGGCCCAAGAATCACTTGAAAGGGAGCAAGCAGCAACAGCAGCAGAGCAAGCAAGTGAAGAAGGTAAGCAGCAAGATGAAATCGTTGCCACTGCTGCAGTAGTTTTTGAGGAAGATGTTACAATTGATACGGAATCTGCTGAAGAGGAGATTGTAGTCGCTGAAGAAGAAACAGAGCCTGTAAAATCAGAGGAAACGTCTGCTAGTGCGGAGGAGAGCGAGTCTGTTGCATCTCCTGTGGAGATAGATGCTTCCAGATACGAGGGCATGGATCAGGAAGAAAAGGCATTCAATATCTTGAAAGACCTTGGTATGATTGAGTTGCATGCAGACCCTGACTCTCCTGATTTTGATGCCAGTATCTATGCAGAAGAAGAGGAGGAGGATTGATAAAATGCTTTTAGAACACTTTCTTACAGCCGTTTCTTTTCTTTTCATATTCTTCAGCGTAGTAAAGATGAGGGGTAAGATGTGCACAACCTCTATGATGTTAAGTCTAAATACTTAAATAAAAAATATTAGACTGATTCCACATTAGCATTAGAGTTCGTAACTTGGACGCGTCTCCTCCATAGCTCATCAGCTGAGCTGAACTGCTGAAATCACCAATTAGCAATCTCATCTCGTAATATGCAAATTTACTAAAAACGCCCAGAACACGTCACAATCTCATTTTTCAATTTTTAGCAGGCAGCCATGACGACGATGCAGCAGTTGTTTGTGGTTGTCGGCTGCGCATTGTCGATAGTACTAAACTATGATTGAACTACCATTCCCCGCCCCTATTCTCCTAGCTGTGGTCATCATCTTGGCCACAACTGCCCTCCTTTTTGGCAAGAAGTCCAAACCAGCTCTCGATGCTGTCGACTTCACACCTCTTCCTTTGATAAAAAAAGAGAGTCTCTCTCACGACACTCGCCGCTTCACCTTTGCTCTTCCCAATGGCCCAACTGGAAAGCTTGGTCTTCCTGTAGGACAGCATATTACGTTGAAGTTTACTGAAACTTTGCCTGATGGAAAGACGAAAAATCATCAGAGGAGTTACACACCGACAACTGGCGATGATACTCCTGGAACTGTTACTTTCGTTATTAAGGTGTACAAAGCAGGTGTCCATCCCAAATTCCCTGAAGGAGGAAAGATGAGCCAGCATTTGGATAGTCTAAAAATTGGAGATACGGTTGATATGAGAGGTCCAAAGGGTGAGTATATTTCGCAAAATCAATGCATGAGATGTCAAGTTGGTTAGATATGTTGTAAACAATGACGTGACAAAATGTATTATATGCTATGATGGAATATCTCGGAGGTCTATCGAATTCCTTTCAACGGCGGTTGGATGTTATCACAATGGTTACACGGTGTGAAGCGAATGCCATGTAACATCCATGATACCACCTTTTCTTGCATCGGTGGCGTGAGACAAATGTAGTTCAATATTGTCTTTAACTAACATTCTTCTCTTTTGACTCTCTCAGGGCACATGACTTATCACAAAAATGGTTCGTTCACGGTTCATCCTATGCTAAAGAGGGATCCCGACGAAAAACGCACTGCTAAACACTTTGGAATGATTGCTGGTGGTACTGGAATCACACCCATGCTTCAAATAATACATGCGGCGCTCCGTGATGAACCCAACTCTGATGTCACCTGTTCGCTACTTTATGCAAACCAGTCTGAAGATGATATTCTTGTTCGTGAAGAGTTGGAAGCTGCCGTGGAACAGTTTGGCGGTAGGTTCAAATTGCATTACACTCTTGATCGTCCTCCCCAGGACTGGAAGTACTCTACTGGTTTTATCACAAAGGAAATGATTGAGAAACACCTGCCTGCGGTGTCTGGTGATGGAAGTACGCAGATTTTGATGTGTGGACCTCCTCCTATGATTAAGTTTGCGTGTTTGCCTAATTTGGAGGCATTGGGATTCAAAAAGTCGGATTACTTCGTCTTTTAGTTTGATGGTAAAATAAATGCATTAAGCTACATAGTCATTATTTGGGCAAGAAAGTTGAATGACGATAACGTATTGAAGTTCAGTGTCAGTTTGGCTCTTAGCATATTGCAAACGTAACAATCAAACAAAAAGTTCATACTTCGTCAAATCAATACACATAGGAAGCGTATGTGTATGCTCAATGCTGCCTCACTCTACAGCATACATAATATACACTCACTCTCCCTTTGCATCGACAACCTGCACCAGCTAATGATATGTTTTCTTCTGATCCATTTGGAATCCTCTGAAGTGGCATAATGGCATTGTTGCAATTGGTATTCTGTTGTGGGAATTATTTTAAGTTCATCTAATTTAGTCGACTTTCGATTCCGAGGGGAAGCTGATTTTTTAGAACAAGAAAGTCTCAGTATCAGAATGAGAAATTTGTGCTATCGGAATTGTAAGGTCATGATCGGAATTGAAAGTTCAGAACGTCACGACGATACGACACCATTTACGTCACAATTATATACATTCAAATCCATGACATCACGTGAANTGCTTCTGATAAACTCAGCATTAATTGCAACAATGCCATTATGCCACTTCAGAGGATGGGAGGCGGTGGTATGGGATTGCAGCAGTCTGCGTCAGATCCCTATGGTATGGGCCTAATGGGCGGTAGTGCCGACGGAGATTATTCAAATCCTTTCGTTATAGAAAAGGCGTTACCCCCATTTCTGTATCCAATTTTGTCGCGTTTCTGGAGTTGATAATCCTCTCCAAGGAACGATAGGCAAACCCTCTGAAGTACAGTTAAGATACTTGGCAGAATTTTCGAGATATACCTTTTCATATCCTTCATTAACGAATGCAGGCAGCACCAGACTTGTGTGGTTTGCTGCTGCAGGTCGAAACCATTTTCCACAGTTGATAACGTTTTGCAATGTAATTCTTTCTTGTGGTGGTTTGCCCACTAAAGGGCACCAAGCTAGATATGCTAATTCTTCTTTCGTAAACTTCTTCCAATCAGTCATCATTTCATCGCCTGGATTCCACTTTAATGGCCTCCGCTTATTATCATTTCCTAGATGGTACGTTCCCCAGCTGGTTCCTTCTGACTCTACATTCTTGTAACCTTCTGCCATAATGTGCAAGCTGAAATCGATATTTATACCCCAGAAAGGAAAACCTACAAACTGATCTCCAAAGTTGAGTGATCTTACGACAGACGCGTGCATTATGAAACAATCATAACCTGTGACCTGTATTTGTCTTCGTCGATAAGAACGTGAGCTTGTTGCCAAATTTCCATAGCTGCACTGTGTGGTGTAGATTGTCCATCATTGAGTGATGATGACATGTCAAGATTAGATTTCGACAATACCTTGCGATTAATAGAAAGTGCTTTCCTTTTCCTTCTTGCAAAATCATGCGACAATTCCGTGTAGAAATTAGATGTTAGGCAAATATCAGCATTTGTTAGCATCAAATAAAAGTCCTCCTCATCGTTGTGTTCGGCGCATGAAGTGCCTGCATCGACAATGTCTTGTAAGAATGATAGCTTCGTATCTGGCAACAGCTTTGGGTACTCCGTTCCAGTATGTCTAGGCAATGTGTTGATTCGTTGACAATATGGTGCTAGAATATCATGCAACGTGTCATATTCGTCTGATAAAACAGCACATGCCAGCAGCACAGAATCAAAGCCAGATGTTGTGCTTGTCATTGTTGTGTTATTGCTAAATTCTTCTTGTGCGTTCTTTATG
Organism: Skeletonema menzelii; assembly: GCA_036940005.1. Lineage (NCBI taxonomy): Eukaryota > Bacillariophyta > Thalassiosirophyceae > Thalassiosirales > Thalassiosiraceae > Skeletonema > Skeletonema menzelii. The sequence continues at coordinate 14,612 of JALLBH010000376.1, read as the reverse complement.
CTAACAAGCATAGCAAACTGCTCATCAGAAAGAGGAGCAAATAAAGACGTATCATTTTTTGTTACAAATGGACTAACTACGTGAATCAGCCTGCGCCCTTGTCTTTTTCGGCCATAGCTTCTCCTGCTGTTTCGATCATGCTCAGATCCGAAAGACGTTGCACTTAATATTATGGTCGTCTGAAGATATATCAAGGCGATTGAAAAGGCGAGGACTGCACAGCCGATCAATCTCTGGATCAATCTAAGAAGCCTCAGCCTCAGCCTCATGGTAGGCAGGGGTCTACTTTGATATGCACCCCTGATGATAGGCATGTTATTATTCTGGTAATAGACTGTAACTAAGTAGGGGATGTGGATGTCGTTCCTCTTTTGCTACCAAGAGCTTTTATTGTGGAAGTTTCAGTTGGGTACAAAGGCTATTGTATTCACTCTTTGTTGAGTTCACTTGCATTGCAATGGATTGCACAAAGAATGAGCGATAAATATCTGTTCAAATTTCCGAGGTTGAGGGCGCAGCTTTCGCGCCTGGCGCCTCACAGACGGTTATCCACGTGACGCCTAATAGTGCCCTAAGACACCTCTTATCTCGGCTCTCGGCGCGCGCGCCACAATCTTTCTGCCAAATCCAGGCCAAATCCTATCACAGCCATCAAAAAAATCACCATCATAACACAATTTTCCTCTCCTCTGTATGGTATCTCTCAATAAATATTCATTGCATTCATCTACCAGCGGCAAAGTCACCTATGCCACCAATTCCTGAACCCGACACATCCGCCACAGGCGGTATCTACGATGTTAACGAATCAGGTATCCAATTTCGCCACACGCCGTCACTCCCTACACCAGCCAACGGTGATGAATTCTTAAAACGCTTCAAAAGTGGCTTCAAGTTCAATGTTCTTGAACGCCCATCAAAGAATGAGCTCGTGTTTGAGATCATCGGGGTAGATGTGTCTTTTGCAAATGCGCTACGTAGGATTATGATTGCGGAAATCCCAACAATGGCGCTGGAGACTGTGTACATGTGGAATAACTCGGGGTTGATTCATGATGAAGTGTTGTCTCATCGATTGGGTCTTGTGCCGCTGAATGTTGACCCACGATTGTTTGATGAATATGGTCACGATGTGGACGAAAATGGGGAAGCGGCTTGCACGGATAGGAATACTATTGTGTTTAAATTGAATGTAGTTTGTGGCAAGAACGAAGCTGACGATGAAAGGCTTCAAAAGAAAAGGAATTCGGAGTTTAAAGCGGAGGGGTTGGTTAGTGGATATGATGTTGAAGAAGCGCAACAAAAGAAGAGTGAAAAGGGAGGAAATAAGAAATCTGGAGACGATGATGATGAGATGAAAGAGGAAGTGGAGGAACCATCTGTTATGAACTTATCTATTGCAGATAGAGCCGCTGCTGATGCTGCGGCCTCCAACTTGAACAAATCGTCTACGCCCATTGATACTCCTCACCGCCCTTTTACAAGGCATGTGTATACTCGAGATTTGCTCTGGTGTCCACAAGGTGATCAATTGGCGAAATTCCCCCTCCATTCTACTGGGGTAGGAAGTGGTGTTGGCGGTGGTATCCGACCTCTTCATGAAGATATATTATTGGCCAAGCTACGACCAGGGCAGGTGATTGAGCTAGAAGCTCATGCCAAGAAAGGTATTGGTAAAGATCACGCTAAGTGGAGTCCAGTTGCAACTGCTAGTTACCGCCTGATGCCGAGTATCGAGATTGTGAAGCCCATCTATGATGAATTAGCAGAAGAGTTAGTTAATTGGATGGAACCTGGAGTCTTCAAGTTGGAAGAAACAGATGACGCAGACCATCGTGTTAAGGCTGTGGTTGTAAATCCATACGCTTGTACCATGTCACGCAACTTTATGAGGAATCCGTCTTTGAAGGAGAGTATCAAAATGAGCCGTATTCCGAATCATTTCATCTTTAGTGTGGAAAGTGTTGGCATGATGGAACCGGCAGTTATTGTTGCAGAGGCTCTGAAGGTTTTGAAAAATAAAGCTATCAACTTGTCTGGAATGACTCATGAAGCTGAAGCAATGAATGAATGAGTGACTAAATAATGAATAGTGTTATGAATTATAAAGTTTTCAAGGTTTGATAACATATCGAATATTCGGTATATAGAACAAACGCACTTGATCCTTGTCCGCCCAACAGCAAACGTAGTCATCGCCATTGCTTAACTTAATGGCAGTATCATTGGGCAGTCAGCGTGATGGTTTAAATCGCAGGTCGCATAATGCAGGTAGGTTACAGCTTTGATTTTCTGTCTGTCAAAGAATCTTCGTCCGTCCTTCTTCCCTCCTTCTTCCCTCTCCTGAGAGATCTCGACACTCAGGACAACAGGACGCGGATACTTAGTTGGCTGTGGAGAGTGGAGCTTGTTGTCTTATTGTTGCAGTCCAGATCTGTTGTTTCGGAGGATTGATTCTGCATCTTTGCTTTGTTGTCCAAGAAGAATACAGTAGCAGGTTCAGTTGCAATCTCACGAAAAAATGCAGCCGCAATCACCCCAAACCACCAAAAGATGTGATCCCGAATACATTGCCGTCATCTTGGCAGCAAGTCAGGGAGCGCGTCTCTATCCATTAACTTCGGAATATCCAGCAGGTGTACCAAAGCATTTATTGCCGCTATCTCCACTCAATCCATCATGTGGCGATAAAAATGGCAGTAGCGGGGCAGCAACACTGCTGCAGCGATTGTTACTAAAAACTTACGATAGTGGTTTTGAAATGGTGGTGATTGCAATTCACAAGGATGATAAGCAAACAGTTCCATTTCTGTTGGGCACTACAACCAAAAATGATGGTGATGATCACGCTACAGGGAAAGGTGGTCTGTGTACAATGGCGTCGAATGATCCGATCTTTCATATTGACAAATCATCCAACTTTGATACTGATATTATCACTGATCTTGACTTTTGTGGAATTGCAACCCCACCTTCTTTGCCAAATGACAAGAAGGTGCCTGACAAATCTCAATCGTCAACTAAACGAAGAATGTCTGTGAGAGTGGTACGTTTATCTGGAGAATGCCATGGGAGTGCAGATGCATTGAGATATCTTTCTACCAATATGATTGGAAACAATAATTCTGATGACAATGCTCACAAGGGGTGCATAATTCCTCGGACATCACATGCTGTCGTAATGCCTGGAGATCTCATCTTGGAAGAAGGTCTAATTTCTGATTCTGCCGCCGGAAGGGACGACGTGCTTTCGCAACTGGTTGAATCGCACCGTCGATGGAATGCTGGGGGAGCTGAAACAGCAACTTCCGCAGCGTGTACCATGCTATTGTCCGATGTTGGGGCAGAAGATAAAGAGGGCATTCCATTGAAAGAGAGTTCAAAGGCTAAAATGGGACTACAATCACGAGAAGAAGAGGATATGGAATACATTGGGCTTACGTCGGAGGTTCCACCTCCTCTGTCCGCTTCACTTGCGTCATTAGCTTTCTCGAAAAGTTTGTCACTTCATGGAGATGATAAATCGCCACCCTCTCGTCGTGTTGTGTTAAAACGTTCCAAGTTAGAGGTCGAGGAAGACGAAGGGACGGGATCAACACCAAAACTAAGCATTATGAAGCGCCACCTCCACAAGGCTGGTGGTCGCAAAAATAATGTCAACACTGCACTTGCAAGAATCACGAGTGGATTGTCCATGTCGGCCACGGCAAGCAAAGATCATTCCCCATCATTGTCATTACGAACCGACCTTCACGATGTCCATTTGTATGTGATTTCAAACTGGGTATTTCAGCTTATGCATGCTAGACCATCCATGGCATCATATCAGAAGGAGATCTTACCATTGTTAGTTTCGAGGCAGTTTCGAGGAGTGGAAGCTGCTTTTGGACCAACGGCATGGAAGGATGAGGGAAATCGAGAGAGACTGCGAAAGGTGTTGAAAGATCTCGATGGAGTAAACGAAGATGGATTTGCATCCTTTGGCAATGGTCACAACAAGATCTCAACATTGCTTGGGATGTATGCTTCGGGGAAAGCAAGTGGAGGATTGGGAGACTTTGCTCCTGTAGAGGCTGATGAAGACGAGATGGATAAGGCTGACGCAGCGACTGGAGCAACGGGGTCGCTGTTAACTCTTCCTTCTTTCCCATCGAGTGTCCATCCATTTGTTGTTTCTGCGCAGGTACTTTCAAGAGATGTGTCGTCACTAACGCTTCGAGCGTGCACGATACCATGTCTATTGCATGGATGTGGTAAAATTACATCAAGTACGCTTAAATTGGATTCAAAGATGTCGGCTTCGCTCGTTCCCAAGGGAGTGCAACTTTCAACCAAGTTCAACTCTATCTTATTGCCAGGGTGCACTTTGGGTGAAAAGGTGCAGACCAAATCTTGCACCATTGGCAAGGGTGTCTCGTTGGGAGATCGCTCTAAATTGAACAATGTTGTAGTTATGGATGGTGCACAGATTGGAACAAACGTTGTCATGCAAAATTCCGTAGTTGGAGTTGGTGCCAAAGTAGGAGACAATTGCAACCTGAAAGATTGCGTTATTGGTCCAGGTGCCGTTGTGGCAGCTGGCACAAAGACTACGGAAAAGGGAGAGACTTTTGAGGCAGATATAAGCTAATTAGTGACGCATTAAAGCATTACAACTTAACACTATATCATGCCTATGGCTATCAACGCCTGAATCGACACAACACGCCTATGACTCGTCGCAGTCTCAGATAGATACTCATATGTCATCATAGTATTGTTATCTTATTTTTCTATCTCCACCGTTGTCTTTTTGTGGAATGTGAGTGATCATAAGAGCGTCTTCGGTCTGCCTCTCTGTCATAGCTGGTATTGCTAGTGCCATAATAGTATTGGTTTCGCCTCGAATGATAATGATACCTGCTGTCATCATTTCTTCCACGGTAATCATTGCGACCTCTGTCTCTTTCTCGATTGTAGTAATCATCACTTCCAGACCTCGCATTGGTTGGCGATGGCGCTGCTCTCTTATGAGGACCACCTCGGCTACTACTATTGCTACTACTACTGCTACATCCCTTACCACGACGGATCACAATCTCCTCCCAAACATTCAAATCCAATTCCTTCTTCAACTTTCTCATGAACAACGCCCCATTCTCATTCCGTACCCGTTTCAGCAATTCATCATCAAACTTATCATCATACGTCAATGGATGAGCACGATCCTTGTGATTCGATGCACGTGTATCCCATTCCGAATGAGTCACGGATCGTTTCGACACTTCCTCCTCATCCTCCATGTAACCACACAATGCCAAGACGGTAGGAAAATACACTTCTTCCGGAGCCCACACACGTTCAAATGCCGGCCATAAATTCATCCCATCCAAGTGTTTCTCTGGTAATTCGAGTATCGATTGGGCATGTTTTCGGCTGAGTAGACACCATCCTGGTAATGCCTTGTGGATTGCCGATGATGGGATAGCGTTGGAGAGGATGGACCAGCAATTGTGTTCATCAAATCTTGTGCATTGAGGGCTGTTTTGATTGTAGCAGTGTATGTAGCTTCGATTCCAATTGGGTCGTCGTTGTTGTTGCTTCTTTTGGGATGAAGGTTGATTTTGCATCCCTTCCTTTCTGTCATTTGATGGGGAATTTGCAGCTGCAGCAGCAACACCATCATGCCCATCATCATCATCATCATTCTTCTCCTTCTTCTTCTCCTCCCAAAGACAAACCTCATCCAACAAAATCGACCTAGCCGCCTCCCCCAATGTTGCAATCGGTATACAACTCTCTGTACAAAATAATACATGTGTCGTGTTGGCATCCTGTAATGCCCGTTGCAATAAGGACAACATGGCGCGAATAACACGTACATCATTCCAATTGGGTGTGTGTGAAAATGGTAATAGTTTGGATTTAAGATAGGAAGAAGAAGATGAGTTGTTGTCGTTGTTGTTCAGGATTTGTTTGGCATGTTTTGCATGAATGTAAAGTTCTGCAGAACAGGATATTGCTTTCGTTATTATTTGTTCCATGTTGTTGTTGCTGTTGACACTGGGTACATCAATGGTGGTGGACGTCATCCATCTTTTCCATAGCTCTTCGTGTGGAAAGTCTTCGACTATTGTGGCGCAAACTGCCAAATGAAATTTTGATGATGTCTGATTGATAGACTTGTTATCGACACTTCCAGTGACAGCCGACTTTCTAATTTGTTGTATGCTCAATAATCGCTCTATCCGCTGCTTCATGATTGATGCGGAAAAGTTTGGATCAGTGGTGCTTTCGAGGTCGACGACCTCGTCTCCATCATGATTGTTGTTTTCCTTTAGGTTTAGGAGCTGATTGCTTCCACCACTTTTTGCACCGCCACTACCATGAGTAGTATTGGAGGCCGTGGCATCTTGAAAGACGGATAGGAGCGATTTAAAGTCCGACATGATAACAATGGACGACTCTATCAGAGAAGACGGCCGGTGCATCAATCAACGCTATATAATCAACGTCGATATTGCTAAAAAAGTGAGACTGCAGACTGCAGACTAACTGCAGACATTCCTTTCTCCCTTTTGCTTCCTCTCCTTCACTTGAGAACTTTGCACACGGCTCAATCACACACAAAAAAACTGAACGTTGGAAATAAAAAAAAAGAAAAGCGACCTCATCGGTAGGTCTTGGTAATAGATATGATAATAAATAGTAGAATGGATCATTGCAAATGGTAAACAACAGCAGCATCTCCACAACCCAATCATTAGATCGGCTTGTTGGCACTGCCGCCATAATCGGTCTTTCACTGGCAGTTGTGCTGCAATGGCTATCATCTTCACCGTCGGATGAGAATGACGTATTTATTGAAGAGGGTTCCAATCCACAGCAGTTGTTGCAGGAGCAGGATGAGAAGCGTGATACTGCAGCAGCCGCAGCCGCAGCCCGTATGTCTAGAAGAAAGATAGATGGCAACAATAACAAGTCGAATTCATCATCAGCGTGGTGGTGGCCTCTTGCCATCATGAGACGGCGGACAAAGAAGAGACGAAAACAACGGAAGAACAGCGATAACATCATTGCCAATCATCCTAGAAATCGTGAGAACACCAATGAAGACTCTTCTTCCTGTGATGAAGGGTATTGTAATCATTTGGGCTCTTGTAAATGTGGATCTATTCGGTTCATTGTAAGTTATATCTTTTGGCATATCCATATAGTCTATCAAAAAATTACACGTTTCAATTCTCACAAAGCAGGCTAACAACAATGCATACCATCTGTCTAACAAACAAAAACAGCTCAAGGGACCAAGACACATTCAACCGATCCAATCACCTGGGAAAATTCAATATCCGCACATTCGAACCTCTGCAAATAACTTTCATTTACTACAGGGTGAGGCGGACATGCGATTTCAATATGTACAAGAAAGTAATGATGAACACTATGACAGCAGCAACAACAACAACAATAATAATAATACCACCAGTGGAAACAATCATCATGGTGATGATTCTTCCACCATTGCCACAGAACAACACAATGAAAAGCAATATCATCATGCATCATTTTCCTTGGGGGCACATGTCTTTTGTGGAAATTGTGGTGCGCACGTGATGCATGCGGATCGTTCCTCGGAAGAATTGGAGGTGAATGCCAATTGTTTGATGGAGAAGAAGGAGCAGCATCGTCAGCAGCAAAACGATCAGCAGCAGCAGCAACAACGGCAAATTCAACAGCATACTAGCAGTTTGTCATCTTTGTCAACAATTGAAGGAGATACGACTACTGATCCTACCACTTCGACACGGTCACAGCAGCAGCAACAACAGCAACAACAACAACTCAATTCTGTATCCGAACATGAGTTGTTCCTTGGAAGTGCTCAATTTTGGATGGAATTGGACAGCAATAACCATTCCAATACTAGTGGTGGTGACAACAACAATAACAAACTGCAGGAACTTGAAAATTCTCATCATGCAAGAACAGAGTCAATCTCATCAACGGGGGAACAGACTCATCCAGAATCCTATACAACCATGTTGGACACCCCAACCTATGAAGGTGATGATTACTCAATGGATGGGTCGTCATCATTAGTTGCTCCTGCAGGTGGTGGTGGAGGTGGTGGTGCATCATCATCTGCGTCATTAAGTGTCAACACCACCGGCTTGTTACCACCACTCCCTCCATCTAGATTACCACCACCATCCTCCTCCTCCGATAGTAAATCTGTCCGTACACTCCCACCATGGTTTGGTGAGCGTCCAGGATATGCCTCACATCCCTCTCGAAGTGTGGGCGGTGGTTGGTCGGTTGCATCCATGGAAACGAATGATTTGGACAGTGTTGGGGGTGAATCTACCACTGTATCCCCGAGGATGAGAGATCAGATGAAGTTTTATATGAGTAGATATATGAAGGACAAGAAGAAATCGGAAAGGTCTGGATCGGTTTGAGGAATGAATGAACGATGTTGTGTTTTGCTATCTCTCTGTGTGGTGGACAAGTCGCAATAAAAGTAATGTAGGGAGTGTTAGGAATTGCTAACAGCATTGTTAGTGTAAAATTACAATTCTCTACCCTGATTAAACGACGGGGCAGCCCCTTGGGAAGCGGCACCTCTTGGAAGATGATACCTATCTTCTACCCCGAATCGATTCCAAATCGATTGCTGGCCGTCGCCTTCCTCTTCTTCTTCTACCTCCAGGTAAATCCATTCATTTCTACGTTGATTCTGATGCTGTTGAGCATGATGCCCAGGGAAATGAGGTCCCATCAACCCACTCAAAAAGATTGGGTTCAGTTCTATCACGTCATCTCCAAAGTCAACAAGCGGAAGACCTTGAAGCATCATGCAAATAAATGCAGCTGTAACTGTTATCACAGCAAAACAGATGCGTCGGAGGGTAAGGCGGAGATCGTCTCGTTCGCCATTTTGATGATCCTGTTGTTCATTCGGATCATTCTGTTGTTGGTTAGGATTTTCACCTGCATTGTTATTTGCGTGCTGCTGGTGGTGTCTATTGAACGACAGAAATCGTAACAATCGAGGAACATTCGCCTCGTTTATTTGTCTTATCAAAGGGATGGGGACCATTTCAAACACGGCGCCGTCTCTTTCCTGCTGCTGCTGTCCTCTATATCGATGAATTGCTCGTTCGATTGCCTGACGAGATTCGTTTTCCATTTGCTGAGCAATCCTGCGTTCACGGATGTGCTGCTGGTTTAATGGATTTTGTGGCAAAGGCTGAAGAAGCGGTGGCGGCTGTTGCGGTTGCTGAATCCCAGGCCTAGGCAGAGGATCACGAGGCGTTCCATTTGATGCGGCAGATATCTCACTTCTTGCATCACATCTAGAAGTCCCTTCATTGCTTAATCTTAAGTGCCTCCAAAATATCCCTGCGGCATCAACCAGTTCCACTTCTTCAGGGCCATCATTGGAACTTTCTGTAGCATGATCATCGTTTGCAGCAGCAGCAGCAGCATGTCGAGTTCGTACCAGCCTGCCATGGCGATCAATCTGAACTGAACTCTGTTCACCGTCATCTCTTTCTATCCATGGCTCAGGAAGAATACTCCTTCTATCAGCTATGTACGTGTTGGATAAATTTCGCTTCTCTTGTCTGCAGGCTTCATACTTTTGTATAATTTGTTTCGTTCCATGTTCAAATGTTGTTGTTTCGACTTCACGTTCCTCCTGTACTGGATTGTGTGTCTGATTCAAGATAATGTCAATGAATTCATCATCTGTCAAGTCTGTTGCTCTTATTCTAGAAGATGTATCATGATGTCCATAATGATGACATGTAAATAACGATGATAACGTATGCATCCGTTGATCTATGATACGCTTCTTCTCCTCTGCAACAACTCCATTATCAACATCGGCCAAACCAGCAGCGGTGCCTTGCTTGTTTCTGCTGTCCGCAATAACTTGATCAGCATCATATTCAAAATTTGGTTTGTACAGAACTTCTTCGCCTCTGCCACAACTTCCTTGCCAAATGAATCGGTCCTCTTTCTTGCCGATTACTTGCCACCATGCCCAACGAGCGGGGTTCCTGCTGGATTCCGTCATTGCTGCTAGTCCTCCAGTAGAGTTTTCCGAGTCTGCTCTTCCATTATTATCTTCTAACCGAACCATTAACGTTCCTACGGCATGCGGCCGATTCATTTTTCATGTGTTCATCTTCAGTCTTCATCGAAGCGAAGATAATTCTGGCTCATTCGTCACCTTCACTGAGTTTCGATTATTCCACGGAATTACTGATTTCTCCTACCGCACCATAAGTACCATAAACCATAACTCGCCACACTAGATAATAACGCAAAGCGACTTCCGCACTCCAGACTCTCTCTAGACTAAATAACCATGCCGTGGCAAGCAGCACCTTCCCTCATCATCATCGTGGGCGCATTCAATGTTGCCGCCGGTCTCATTTGGTCTGTTGATAGGGTTTATTATGGAAAGGTGCGTTGATTACATTTTCGTTGTGATGTATGTTGTTCTTGACTCTGCCTGCACGGATGACCTTCATGAACGGATGGCAGCAGGTTGGACCGTCAACGCAAGGGTGTAGATAGTCGGGGAAATAATCATTTTATGTTAATTTTATAGATGCAGATTATGTTTGCGAAGACCAATCTCTCGCTTTATGAAAGCTCATTTCATGGGGGTGCCGATTGGGAGGTTTTGATATTTTCTCATTACATACCATTATCATAACTCACCCATCACTTGCTGATACCTCTATTTCCATACAATGATTCATTACTTTCAATCACAATTAATGATTTTCATCTGATCATGAATGGATGAACCTATTGCTGGCGTGGAACCGCTCACGTTGCAAAAAATAATGGGGGATGATGAAAAATTTAACAAAATACTGCAGAAGGGACGCTCTATCGGGCACAATCAATGGACTTGGGCAATGGAAAATCGGGATAACAAAATTGAAAGTTATAGAGCAAACAAAAAAGATTAGCGCAGGTGTTGAGGGGGGGCTATTGATATCGAGGGGAGTAATAATTGGGGGCGAAGAATCACTCGAGGGGAATGACACCTCATAATCACTCGAGGGGGAATGCTTCATTGTTATATTGTAAAGACGGAAAGGAAAGAAGTACAATAGAAAGATAAAGATTGTAAGAATCTTTGATATCGCATTACATCACCAATACCCTTTGGATCTAAATATGCGCATGTTTATCTTGAACATTGTTATAGTATTTTAACACCTCCAGGAACAAGAGTCAAATAATTGCTGTACTACTCCTTAGTTGTATACCATGTATTTTGGAGTAGCACTGAACTTCTTGTATCCCTTGACAACCTTGTTCACACTATCCAAAAAGTCCTTCTCACTAACACTCTTCCTTCTCGCTCGGATAGAGAACATACCAGCCTCTGTACAAACACTATGCAACTCAGCACCAGTAGTATTGGGACACAACCTAGCAATCAACTCAAATCGAATATCGCGATCGCAATTCATTCGCTTGGAATGAATCTTCAATATATGTCCTCGGCCCTCCAGGTCGGGAAGCCCAAACTCTACCTTACGATCTAAACGTCCTGGACGTAACAGTGCAGGATCCAATGTATCAGGACGATTTGTAGCCATCAGCACCTTAATATTCCCCCTAGCATCAAACCCATCCAATTCTGTCACAATTTGAAGCATCGTCCTCTGCACTTCATTATCACTCCCATTGTCATCCCCTCCGGAACGTGCTCCACCAATGGCATCTACCTCATCGAAGAAGATGATACAGGCACGTTTCGAACGGGCCATGGTGAAGAGTTCACGGACCATACGTGCACCCTCTCCAACGTACTTTTGGACAAGTTCGGAACCGATGACGCGGATGAAGCAAGCGTCAGTTCGGTTGGCAACGGCACGAGCTGTGAGTGTTTTTCCTGTTTATCAGTGGAATGAAAGTATGATAAGTCATTGAATTGGCACAAGCAGAGAGAAACAGAAAGTAAGCCGAAAAAGCATGAAGCTCCAACTCACCAGTCCCAGGAGGGCCGTACAGCAAAACTCCTTTGGGAGGCTCGATGCCCAACGCCACAAACCTCTCCGGATGCAACAAGGGCGTTTCCAAAACCTCTCTCAACTTTTCCATCGCCTCCTTCGCTCCACCAACATCCTCATAGGTTACATCGGGCTTATCCTCCACGGTCATTAACGACACAGTCGGATCAATCTTGGGGGGTAATGGAATCTGAATGGAGTATTTGGCCCGGTCCACTCCGACGCGCATGCCCTCTTCAATGTCAGTGGGTGCCACCTTTTCTCCCAGGCCAACAACGAATTTGGCAATTTGTTTGACGTTAATAACATATTTATTCCCAGCCAATTGGGCACTCATGTCGTTGCCACCGCCGCCAGCATTGTTGGCAGCAGCGTTATTGCCCTCCTCCTCCCCCGCAATAATTTTCGTACACCGTGCCACCTGCAACGGTGCCTCCTCCTGCATCATCTGCTTGTCCCCCACCAAATCCCACTGACTCGGCTGACTCAATCCCGTATCACTCTCCTTGATACCAATCAAATCCTTGACGGTCTGCTGATGCTTTTTAATCTCCTCCTCGATTTCTTTAATGGGGACGCTGTAGGGGCCGAGCCCGTAGGATTTGAGAAGGGCGATGTCCTCCGAGTCGAGGGGGGGTGGGGCTGCGGATTGGTCGTCATCGTCTTGGGCGACATTTCTTGTTTGGCATTCTCCTGCGCTCATTGTTTTGTGTTGTGTTGTTTGTATTGGTTCTTCTTGCGAGTATTGGCGTCCTACAGAAGCGTCCTTTTCATCTCCTTTTCATCATTGTCCTGATGATGTGATTTCGTGGATTTTTTTTTCGAAAATGGAAGCCGAAAGAACTGTAAAGTGTTCACGAACATGTCACATGTCACAGTGGGGACTGGGGACTGGGGACTCAATAGATACCTGGACTCAATACAACATAAAAGAAGAGCGTAAGAAGATGATGATGATGTGTGTTTAATATGTATGATAATGCAGCGAGAAGGTGGCATCATGAAGCTATGCAGCTATCAGTTTATCATCTTCCTTCTTGAGAGTATTATCAAGTCGTCTACGCCACTATTATGCACTATCATGACCAATTACCGCCCATCTTTGGAGTCATCACTCCATGCAACTGGAAATTTTGAGAGCAGCATACTACTACAATCAGAGTGCCACTGTGGAAAAGTTGTCATGGACATTTCACTACCAAGAGAATACAGCTCGGATGAAAGCGTCAAAGTATGGAACTGCCATTGTTGTAGTTGCAGGAAGTATCATACCGCTGCATATGTAAGTTATCTTCAAATACCAAAAGATTGGGTATCAATTAGCAATCAGGGAATGATTGGAAAGTACATCTCGTCTTGCTCGTCCAAATATAATAACGTCAATAAGGTGATAGAAAGATGGTACTGCACTGAATGCTCCAGCAAACTACTATCCGTTTACACAACTAATGCAAGTGGAATTGAAAGTGCGCAAGAACAAAGCAATGATTATCTCATAAATTTGGGACCAATCAATTCAGATACAATACCTCAAACACAATCTAATCAATGGAAGCAACAATTAAAACAGATAGAGAACAATCTGCACTCGTCCAAAGAACCATCTTGTTCTTGTCGGTGGGCGGGCGTACTTCCAAGCAACACTGAAATGAGCTACTCTGCCAGAAGGAAAATGCAAATGTCCACAGCAACGATGTGGTCGGGCGGTTGTGAATGTGGTGCATGTAAATACGAGATTACATTGACACGTTTAACTCAGCTACAACATTGTTACTGTAAGATGTGTCGGAAGTTGTCTGGTAGTCCTTATAGCACTTGGTTGCCAGTGGACAAGAGACACTTTAGATGGAATCAACCAAATTCAGTGACTCTTGTGCGTACAACGCCCTTTGGACAAAGGCACATTTGCAAGAAATGTCGTGGTGTAATGACAATCGTTTACGATGAACAACCAAATCTCATTTGGCCGTGTGCAGGAGGACTGGATGACGTAACTTACCACCGTGGATAGAACTACCAGAAGATGGCACAGAGAAGCTACCTGATGCTTGTTAAGGATGTAGTATTAAGGAAGAGAATTGCAATCTCTCCACAGGTTTGTCTATGTACTTACGTCAATTCACATTCAATTTCTGGTTACATACTTTACAATCAGATCCGCAAGTATGGACAGTTGCAGAATGTTTTGATGGGCATTAGCCATCTTACGCTCGACCTTCCGCATTTATGATGTTAGGATGATCACTGGTTTTAATTGGTGCCATCACTAGATTGATGGTACGTATCGTATTGTCCTACTTCCTATCATTTCACTTGCTGCTTTTCAACGCGTCTGAACCACAAACTCATTATTCCCAAGTGATTGGTACCTGTCAGCCTTGGTATGATCGACTGCAAACTTATCGAGAATTTCCTGTTTTGTACTAGGGCCAATCCCACAGCGGCACTTCCAATACAATTTATTAGTCATACTTGTCGGCACAGATGTAATGTAAAGATTGATTGGAGACTTTGTACAACACATGGTACCCTATTTGGTGGAAATAACGAGACCACTTTTAGAAAACGAGACCAGTGATCGGGTCT